>WHYT01012767.1:5319-51697 GCA_009806455.1 Tetrax tetrax | reverse complement strand
AAAAAAAAAAAAAAAAAAAAAAAAAAAAAAAAAAAAAAACAAAAAACCCCCAAAAATCAGAAAGCTGTGACAGACTTATGTTGGCTGGAAGGGACTGTTCTGTAGGCTCTAGTCCAGCCTCCTGTTCCAAGCTGGTCTGTCAACACAGCAAGATATGGTCAGCTGTGGCTTTCTACTGTTGAGTTGTGAAAACCTTCCAAGATGGAGGCTCCTCAGCCCTCTCTCACCTCACTCTCTGCCTGGTAAAAAGTCTCTCTCTAGTGCTCAACTTGAGCTTCCCAAACTGCAACTCATGGTTATTGTCCTACATCACACCACCTGGTACTGCTGAGAAAAGTTTGGTTCTGCTGGGCTCTGCCACTTCTAGTCCTTTTCTGCAGGGGATTTTGACCTTCCTATCAGGTACCAAATGAAGCTGTTCATCCGTGCAGGACTGAACTCTGGCACTAGTGGACATTAGATTCATTCCACGAGACAGCATTTTTTTCAGCCCTGGTCAGTTCTGATGGATTGTTCCCAAAATGCTGTCTCTCAGATGGGAAAAGCAGTCACTCACCTCTAGGGTTTTCTGTAAGGTCTGTGTCAGGCTTCGCAACTCTTTCTTTTCTTCCTCCACTCCTTTAAGGGAGCGGGCTGTGAGCTCTAGCTCCCTAAAGAAGAAAAAAAAGGTGATAGGTATCACAGGGGAACACTAGCCCCACAGACCGCGCTCAGACTGCGGAGGCTGTAGATCTCATAGTGCAGGACCTGTGACCGGTGGCTGGTACAGGCAACCCTGGAAAGTCAGGAGCTTGCCAGGAAGCATCATGTCTTGAATACACTATGGGAGTCCAGGAACTTCACCGTGCCTCCTGATCGTCAAACCAAAGCCAAGTGTTAGTGTGCTTCTCTAGCAAGGGCAGGGCCACGGTTGCAACTGGAAGAGCTCAGACTGGGCAGTCACCTCTAAGCCTATGTAGGTCTATGAAACAAAAATCATTTGCAAAAAATCACACTGGCTTTTCTGAGATGTTATTTTGGAAGAGAAAAGGTAAAAAAAGGGGGCAATGGCAAAACATGCCTTTTCAACACTCAGGGCAAAGCACTTGGATCCTTCCGGTTCTAAATACATTTACTGTTCATATTTTGCACAGCGTAACTCTTAAAATGACAACATTCTTCTCGGTGAGGCAACTTCATCATCCCCCCAGTGTCATTCAGCTGATGGTGGAAAACCAGATTCAGATGCCTGGAGCTCACATGGCTGGTCAAACTAATTGCCTCTGAAATCCTAGCACCTGTCCATTGCCATGCTACCCTGACTAATCTGGGGTTTGCTCATGTCCAAGCCCTTTGAAAATCAAGTTGCTGGAGCCCTGAATGCAAAAGAAACTAAGCTGTATTCTATAGCTCACATAAGTGATAGCAAATGGAGGTAAACAGATCTCAACCATTCTGTTTTGGTCAATATGCACAAAATAGGTTGATTTTATAAACTGTTTTGATTCACCACCACAGCAGCACTTTTGCCTAGTGTGGGAGTTTGTGTCCTTTTTCTGCCCTGCACAGTTTGCCACCTTACCGTCTGATCTGCTCCTGCTCCAGCCGCAGCTCCCGTACCACCTCTTCAAACTGGTGCTTCTCTGCTTCCAGGACCTGGTTCAGACGCTCGAGTTCCTGGAACAAAAGAGAAGACAGGAATGGACACACTTACAGTTAGGAAAGGTTTTCCTGTTAACAATGCCTAGAACTTCTAACCTGAGCTATGTAGAGCCACGGGGTGTCCGATTCCACTACACTTTTGTCCAGGGGTAATTAGAAGGAATTGAAGGTTGCTTGAGGATTTCCAGACACCCAGAAGTCCCAGCCAGGCTAGCAGGCACCTGGAAATCCCAGACATGCTCCCTGCACAGATCAGCCTCTGCTGTGCATATACAGAAGGTACACAAAGCCCGGACAGGGATGTGACAGCGCCAGCACTGCTGCACCTGAAGTGTGATAATTCTACTCGCTCAGCCCTGCTTCCCATTTCCACTGGGACAGGAAAACACAAAATGTACAGTTACAGCTTTGCACAGTTTAATCAGTCTGTCACTGTCTTTGTGCTAATAAAACCATGCGTAAAGAGCACTGAATACCACAAGCTCTCCTCAAGCAGTGAAACAATCTCTTCCCCAAGTCCAGAGGAAGCAGTTGTACCGAGACCTACTGCAGATGGAGGAAGACAGGGACAAAGTATAGCGAGGGTCCTGCTCCCAGCCAGGTCCCCTTTGCAGCCTTAGCTGCCAGGCAGAACTCCTGCTGCAGGCCCAGGCAGGTCATGAAACAGCACCTATGCCAAATAAATTCATAATAAGACTCTTGCTCCACAGTGCAGTTACATAGTTCAAGCTGCTTTCCCAACATACTGGTCTGAAGCCTCAGGCTCACAGCAGGTCAGATCGCCACACTCAGTGAGCTATATATTAATTCCTTCACCAGTAACAAACGCCTTCAGACAAACCTGGCCCCACCTGCTCTTTGTGGGCAGCGGAGATACCATGTGTGGCTTTGCAAGAGCAGAGCTTTGTTGCAGGGTCTTTAGACAAGGGCATGTCCCTCCCTTTGGCTGGGGGTTGTGCAGCAGGCCACCTCACCAGAAAGTGATGTCTCCCTGCAAAGGCAGAAGTAGCTCAGTCGTAAAGGAGTGTCTGAGCCACCTTTGGACTTCAGGTCTGCAGAAGTGTACACAGGAAAAGAGACCCAAGAAGCCTAGGTCAGCATTGCTGTCCTCTGCTAAAGAGGGGCGACAGTCATTTTGGATTAACTGGAGAAGAGAGCATGCAGCAATTTGCAAGATTGCAGTGTGCTGGTCTATATCCACGCAGGCTTTCCTACCGTGTAGGAAAGGACAACTGATTTGTAAAGCTATGTTGCAATAACTTTATGATGGTGCTACAAAAAACAGTATAGATTTGGTGTAAATATGAGAATGAGCTACTTTTATTATATTAAGTAAATATAAGTTAGGAGTAGTTTGGAAAAAAAAAACAATAGACTTGATAAACTAAGGTATAATATGGGAGCGCTCTCTTGAGTTTTCCCTAGTACACGTTTATTATTCTCCCCATCTCTAGAGTGTCCAAAGAACAAAACACATTGCTTTTTGCTGCCCCTTGTTTCTCACAGTCTCTCTCACATCTCTACACTAGAACAACGCCAGGTCTGTTTATTTGCTTTCTAACTGGGAGACAGACAAGATGATTGCCAGAGTCCTCTTGAATCTACAAAAGAGCAAGTGTTTAATTCAACTCAGTGAATATGAATTTAATGTGATCTTCCTCCCTGGTCCTCCTGGAAACATAATCACAAGCACACTGCATGGAAAGTGCCTGGGAAGGGGAGCGCGGATACACCTCCAGGACCCACTCCATGGCATGGCTCCTATTCCTCTCTTCATCCACAGGGTCCAGAGGTTGGTTGGAGACTTTTCTGGCTCTATAGCCTCCCTCCCTGAAACCAACAACTCCCAACCTCCCAGTCCTGCCAGATGGAAGATGAAGGGACTTGGCTTGTGAGGAACACTCACCTCTTTTTGCTCCCTCTGCAGACACAGCTCTTCTGTTTCTTCCATTAGCTTATCTGCAAACACACAGACACATAAAGGCCAAATGCAGAGAAAAGCAATGTATATCCTGGGGATATTTGTGAGTGTGAAACACTGACTGGAGCTTGAAAATACAGTGTTCCCTGTTACTCCATGTGTATCTGTCTGGGAGGCTCCAAAGGCTGAGATGACACTAATGGAATGTTCTGTAATTTCCCTCCTGCCAAATAACTTAATGAAACTAAACAACCATATTGCTGTGTACTCCTTCTAAGGTTTCCTCTCAGTGTTCGTAAGGAGTATTAATGAACTGACCGTCGTAAGGAGTATTAATGAACTGACCGTCGCCATCCTCTGTCTGAGTCAGGAAAATATCCTTATCTCTGCTTCACACATGAGGAAGCAAAGGCACAGAAAGGTTAAGTGGGTGCAGAGGATCGCAGCAGCGTCAGCTCTCCTCCTGCAGCTCAGTGCCCCATCCCTACTCACCTAGCACGTCGCCTTCTCCTTCAGCCACCTGGACATCACTGCCAGCTCCCTGTTGTCACCTTGGGATGTCCCAGCCGAGCCCAGAAATCAATCCCCTAACTTAGCCAAAAAACTTTTGGCTGTGAATAGTTCCCCTCAAGATCAGTTGCTCTTATCTACTGAGAAGGACACATTTCCAACAGACACACTGCTCTGAATCTTACACCGTGACCTCATGCACTCATGTTCTGCCACACTAACCTTAAAGAGAGGCTCTGCCTTAGGCAGCTCTTAGTCATGCTAACAGGGAGCTAGACAGAAACACACTCCTCCTAGTTAAGCCTAGGGCTTAGCTCCCAGCTCTGCCACCCAGCTGCCGTGTGAGCACGGGCAGGCTCACTGTAGCACCTTGTAAGTCTTCCCTGTGTCAGGTGAGGAGGACGCTACGGGTTTCCTTTGTCCTGGGGACCTGAAGGGATGACTACTGCTGGCATATTACTACTGCTAGGAGGAATGCAGAGCTCTACCTCCTGCCCACAGCAGGGCTCCAGGAGCCACAGCAACAGTGCTACGTTACTAGAGCTCTGCTAACCACCACTGCTGCCTTGCCTTCCCACTGTCGCCCCTTTCCTCCTCACCAGGACCCAGCCCAGAGGCACTGTGATTATGCAGAGACTCGCCCACCTTCCCTCTTCTGCCCTTCCTGGGGGTGGGGGGCAAGCCCAAGGTTTGACAGGTCAAAGCAAAGTCCCTGCCTGAGGGAGAAACATGGATCCCAGCTGGGTGGGGGACAGGTGGGAGGCAACTCCAGCAGGATTCAGGGCATTCCCCAGAGCAGTGTTTGCTTTCTCCAGAGAGCCTTGACCTGCTGCCAGGAGCAGTGCCTGACCTCAGAGCTTCACTACAGGACAGACACAGATCATTGAAGGCAAGGCTAAAGAGGCAGAAGCCTCAGCAGTTATACAGGAATAAATAGGCAATTGCTGTCAAAAGAAAGTAACCAACTGTGACAATTGACCAGCTCTGAATGTCCTTGTCATGGACGAAAGAACTCGGTGAAATATATAGTTTCATATTCCAAATATCTCCTGTTTGCCACAAAACGTGTATTCCTCTATTCCTCCATCACCTTGTCTTTTATTGTACTGTGGCCCTCTTTAGTCTCTTAGGCTCTTTAGTCTGCTCTGGTGATGGCAAAAATAATGTTTTGACAAAACTTTCTTCTTTCTAATTTTCCTCCTGTTATCCCCAGGATACATTCCCTGGTGAACAGCTGAAATTAGCACATGCAAACTTCTCTGGGGCCACAAACCTTTGTACAGCCCAGTCATCAGGGGCTGCAGTACTGCAGCATTCTGGCCAAAGCATGTTCTTCCTTTCACGCTCCACACAGATGTCCAGATCTTACCTTAGCATTTTCATGTTTTGACTCCCTTCAAAACCTAAATTTCAGCTGCTGACTACTCAAAAGCTTCAATCAGTAGAAGTCAACAGTAAAAACCTGTAGCTGCTTGGCTTGACCACACTGACAGCTCCAGAAAAACAAAATGGCTATTTTGGTGTTTATGGCTTTTGGAAGTAAGAGTTTCCTACCTAAATATTCCTGTTTCTCCTTGGCCAGCTGCAGTCCTTGGGCTTCCAGGCTCTCGATCATGGCTTCTCCTAGCTGGGCATTCTTCCAGGTCCTAGGGGGAGCAGACACAAAGCAGACAATGTAAGAGAGCTGAGGGTCCTACAGAGCGAGGCAGGGGACTCAGCCGAGCAGCCTACCAAGGAATTTAAACACACAGGCTCTCATTAATTGGAACAGTAATTCTCTAATTTTTTTTCTGCAGAAATCAATTGGAGACATTTTCCTGACATTTAGTTTTGGTTTTGTTTTGTTTTGTTTTTTTTTCAAATAGAGGAGCTGTACATTAAAACTGCACAACTATTCGAATTTTTTTTTTTTCCATTATTTTGGAAATTGTACACTGAGCTTAGTCTTAAGGGCTCTCCAGACCAACCCAGCACATGCACAGCCTCCAACTGCAACAGGATTTACCTGGAACCCATTAAATAGATCCCGGCAGACTTTAGAACCAGATCTTAGCTTTTAACTCAGCTAACTTCTCATCTGACAATGACACTGTCTTCTGCAGCCTTTCCAATATTTTGCTGCTCTAGCCACTCTTCCCCTTCAAACATCAACTGTTTATTGACTCCTTCCCATAGTCTTCTATCTTCAGCCTTTCTGGTGTCCATCATCTACCCTGGAACAACTCAATCCCTCCTCTCCTAAACTTGTAAGCCACTAGAATTTGGTGTCTCGCTGTACACTGTGAGTTAAACACCTCTCCCTGTAAAAACAACAAAGAACCACAGATGCGAAAGAAGATGCTGGCAAGTAGGGAGAGTTAAAGGAAGCAGGCATATGCAAAAAATGCCTTGTGTTACTGTAGGACCATTACCCAGAGGATCTCAAGGTCCCTTGAACACATTATGAAACTAAGCTGCAAAAAAGGCCTGTGGAACAGATGCCCATTACTGATTGAATTGATGGACAGGGTAGGCTTTAATACAGCTGTTAAATACCAAGGACAGGAATGTACAAATCAACAACAGAACCAGGAACAATTTGCTGCTCACTTCTATTCATTTTCCATTAGAAAAAAAAAAAAAATCTACACATATTAAATACATAAAACACATACGTAAAGTTCATCCCAATCTATCTATATAGGTGCACATACAGGAACAGCAATTGCTGCCCAGAAAGTCTGCCATCTTTGTTAAATCCTAAGGGAGCTTATTAATATTAAATACCTATAAGCCTTCCTGTACCAGGCCTCTTTGTGGGCCATTTGAAATTGTATCTTTTTGGAAACCATTAAATTGGCAACCTCTTACAAAACAATTCCAAGGCAACCTGTGCTTCGTCTCTTACAAAAACCAGACAAATACATTAAACACACATCACCAGGGACCAGGCAGCTCACAGCTCCAGCAGCCCAAACACTACCTTGTGCTCTTTGCAGACAGCTGGGTTTCTTTTCAGATAATGAGCACCTAGGATATTTCTAAAATGCAGAGGAAATTAGAACGCTAATTAAAAAGGTGATGTTTTGCCCACAGGTAGACATCTTCATCTTCAGTGAGAAGGTGTGAGTGTGAATGTGTTTTTCCACTAACATTCTCTGATACGGGATGAATCTCATCTCAGAGAAACCAACAGCAAACAGCTCAAGGCAGGAGGCACGCGTGACAACCGAGTTTATCATATGGTTACTTGAAGGGTTTCAAAACGGCCTAGAGCCTCTAAGATGTCTGTTTATTTGATTCACTTTTTCAGTGCTCCCTCCCTTCCCCAAGCTTGACAAGATGTTTCCCTGTCTGTAACTCAAAGGTTACTACACCCACTGCTGTTAAACTTCGAAGATGCACCCATATCACTGTGTAGCATTTAAGCTTTTATTCCTTTTATCTGCTGGAACCAGTGCTGGTGTGTAACCGCAGCAGCAGGGAGGACCAGGCTATTACTTCAGCTGAGGGACAAGCAAGTGCTTTTTTTATTTCGTACTTTTTACCAAATGAGTTTTCATCAGAAAAAGCCACATTGCTTCAAGTGCTGGAAAGCACAGGGTCAGGAAGGCTCCTGGGACAAGTGGAAAGTACCGTTATAATAGAAATCTGAAAAAAAACCCCCAACACTGTATAGCATCTCCATTTGCTGTACAGCTCAAACATCGCCTATTGCAGTCTTTTTTGAGCACCGGGAACATCTCTCTAGCTTTGTCTGCATTTTACCTTTCTTGGGAGCATCCACAACCAATTTTTGGAGACACTTATCACTTCATGGTCTGCAGGACATATGTAATATATTACTTGGTTTGTTGTTTTTTTTTCCCCACTTTGCCCACTAAGTCCACTTTTAGTCAGTGCAAGGAATGCCGCTATAGACATGGAGAGTGTACGTGTGCCCCTCTGCCCCATTAGCAGCAGCAAAAGCCTCTCTAGCTGGCAAGAGCCAGGGCTTTGCGCATTTCCAGAAAGCTTTCAAGATCTGGCAAGTGTAGTAAGTCCAAGCCACCACATGGTAGAAGGGCTGAGAGACCATCAGCTCCCCTTTGCACTGAATAAGCAGTTTCCCTACCAAACCAGGCAGCTTGGAAAGGAGTGAAGAGCTGAAAGCGTCACTGAGCAGACTGTGATGGTGGAGGCAATAAGCAGTTGTGCATTTTCCCACCCCAGCCCCAGATGTAAAGAGGCAGAAAAACTGAAACAAAAGGAGAGAGGATAGAGAACACTTCCTATCCTGAGTTCGTTTTTTCCTCTTTCTCTCTTCTACAAAATCTCAGTCTATGGAGTTGGATTTTTTTGAGGGTGTTGTTTTGTTTTGTTTTCCTTTGGTTGGTTTTAAATAATGGAGGAGACTGTAGGATGATCACAATAAACTGCAGTGCCATCGGCACTACAATCTCTGTCTAGGAACAACAGGGCACTAAAACAGGTTGCCTAGAAGATTTGAGCTGTGTCCTTTTAACGTTCCTATTCACTGCAGATCAATTTACCAGCCCATGCTGTGCCTTTCTGGCTGCTGCCTGACCCTGCCAGCATAAATCACGTAGCCAGTGCTATTCCTCACATGCAGGCTGTCATCAGCACTGATTAGGCCAGCACTGGAGCTGCATCTCTGCGCTGCTCTGATGCAAGAACAGAAGCAGAGAGGGGAGGGAAGGGGGTGTCTGGGGCAGATTTTCAGCTAGGTGCAGGTAGTCTGCTGTATGATAGCAGCTGCTGTCTAGCTCCCGTTCTGAACACCAGTGCTGGAATATCGAAGCAAGGAGGAGAGAAAAGGCTGGCTCTGTGAAATAAGCAGCTGTACGGGGCTTGCTTGGGAGAACTCCTCCTGAGCTGTGCTGCCACACTCCTTTCCTCTGATACACACCTGAAAGGTTAATTTGGCCCCCAAATTATTGCCCTTGGCAATAGTTCAGTTTAACATTGGTGAAGGCAAATGTAGGCTTGTGCTATCAAAGAAAAAATTCCCAATTACTCAAGGGCTAAATCTCAGTCCCTCCTCCTCTGCAGTGGCCCAGCCTGCTCATGTTCTCAGGTGACAGACCTCTGCCCCGGGTCTTGTGTCCCACAGGGCTCATGCTCCCATGAAGCTTTTAGCGGACAGCTTTGTGTTGCAGTTCATGCCCTACCATATCATGCAACACCTTGCTCCAGCACCAAAGCCAGGCTCACTGCAGCAGCACAGAGCTTGGCTTGAGCTGATCCACCCTAACACTGTGTTCCCCATGAATTACAAACAAACATTTTCAGCCTCATAGCACTGGAATTAACTGAGATACGGCCTTTACCATGCACACACTGGTATTAAAAGTTAAACTTGCCTGAAAGAGCAGCTTTTGCCCCTGCAGCCACAAGAGACCGCATACCCACATTGTAATGCAGCCAGGAAGGGCAGAGCAAAACACTCATTGCTTCAAGCCCCGTAGCTGAATAGTAGGCTCTGCTCTACAGTCTCTGGAAGTTTCTACCTGGCTTGGTAAAGTTAAATCCCTGTTTGAATGTTACATCTTCTTGTACCTGCTGAGATTTAGGAAGAGTCTGCTCTGGTTTTGCAGGACAGGTACTTGTCCTACTGTCAGGCTCCTGCGTGCTGAGGGATTGGAGAGCTGGTGGCCATCAAACTGTAAATCTCTACAGCATTCTCAACAGACTATGAACCCAATATTGTACTCATACAGCAATCAAACCCTTTCACCCCTGTAGGTGAGCTGGAGATGCTTTGCTAACACCTCCTCCCCCAGGATTTCGCCTGCCTCCGCATTTCAGAATTAAACTGTCTTGAGAGGCCAAATTCTGCTGTTGTGTGGAATGCCCTAGGATCTGGGCAGAAGGGATGCACACCCCATGGTCCCACAACTGCTTCCGGGCTGTTACTGACATCTCGGCATGGCCAGTGCTGCTCAGGAGAGCAGGGATGGGCTGGTGAGGTCTCTGCTCACCAGTGGGGTGTAGAGCCACATGGGCAGCTGCTCACTGGCTCTGTGCTTTGCCTGTTCTGTTCCTACCTTACCCCAGATTCACACATCTGCAGCATAGGGAGGTTTTCTGACCCTGGCCTCTGTCAAGCCCATGAATCTTGCTTCCCATACAAAATGGACCCAAAGAGCTCTTATTCAGTCCCTCCTCTCTGAGGCAAGAGAGAAGGACAGCAGATGCCACTTGGTTTATCAGCATTTGGCGGATGACAGTTTGGGGTCATTAGTGAAGAGCCATGCTGCATACCACACCGCACACCAAGGGGGAAGGCTTTGTGCCAGCTTTAGAGCATTCCCCTTCAGGGAAAGGATGGGTCCAGGAGGCAAGTGAGGGTCTCACTAGGCTTGGGGAGCTTGTCTGCCTCCCCATAGTCCTTCTAAGTCAGGCTTCTTCCTCTTTATCTTTTACACATCTACAGAGCAGATCAAAGAGAATAAGGAATAGAAAGCAGCTTACACTTTTCCAGACTCCTGTAGCATCTCCAGCCACTGAGCCTGCTCAAACTCTGATTCGGCTGCTAGAACAATGTTACCCTAGAAGAGGGGAAGGGAGGGGAAAAAAACCCAGATTAGAGAGGCTGGTGCCTTACGCACCTCTGCGTGCTCAGGGCTGGACACAGCTAGCACAGCTATGGCAGGAGGAGAGCCCACCACAGGCTTCCACCTCTGCAGGAGGCATCACAAAGGAGCAAGTATGACTCAGGCCTACCATACGTTGGAAAGAGATGCACACGACAAGCAGTCATGGTAGGAATAAAATGATAGGGCAACATGAGCTCTAGGGCTCCTGAATATCTGTCTACCGGCCTTCTAGCATCATACAACCTGCTGTCAGAAAGAGCGAGTTTCCTTGTTGGTTGTCAAAGGAGGAGCAGCAGCAAAGCCTTGAGGGGACTTGGGATGCTAAGCCACCCTCTCTCTCAGGACAGTCTGCCCAAAGAGGGTAGGCATACCTTGGCGGGGTGGGAAAGGCTGCCAATCCAGCTCTGCTCATCAGCAATAAAGTGTTTTGTGGTATTTGGGTGTTTTTGAGAAGAAAAGAGAAGAGGTCTACTTACATGGAAGTCTTCATGAGAGATCTTTATGGCATAAGGCATGTTGGGCTCATCTTTGGGCTCCACGATGCAACCTCCCAGGGGTATGACACCCTGGGGATAAACCAGAGTACTCCAATCAGTCAGCAAAATTAAGTATAGCTGTTAACTAATCAGGAGCTGAACTTTTACCCTTGGTCACTTATGGGCTCCTGCCCTGCCTTGGCTGTCCCAGGAGGGGCAATACACACACCCTGAAAAGCAGAGGGACTCCCAACCACCACCAGAAGACCTTCAAGTGGTATCTGAAAGGGGGTAAAGGTGGCTCTCCTGCATTTGGCTTGGAGGGAAGGCTGCTAGCCAGAACATGCAAGTGGGACCTCTTCATTATCAAGGAGAAGGTGGTCTCCTAACAGGGACAGATGTTGCAGAGTCATACTGTGGTACCATGAGAGAGGTTAGGTTTCCATTACAGTCACCACCAATAGGTCAACACCACACATGTGCTGTGTGGGCATGGATGGGTGGCCTGCTGCCGTTAACCAGGCCATGTGAAATCAGCACCTTTGGAAGCACGTGTGCTTCATCAGCCTCCAGCGACTACAGAGGGCAAAAAGCAGACTCAGGGCACAGAGTCCCCCTGTGAGAGCTCGAGGTGGCAGAGCTACGGAGGCTGCTTCTCAGGGCCGAGGGCACGGGGATTAGTAGGGACTGGCTGCAACTACTTACAAGTGCAGGTATGGGTTAGGAAACAAGCAGCAAACAAAGCTGTTAGCCCCACCACTGGCTTTGCCAACAGTATTCTCATAGCCACAAGAGTAGTTAATTAGGAGATCATCGAAACAAGGGAATAAATCTACTGTCAGGTAAAAAAAAAAAAAAAAAAAAAAAAAAAAAAAAAAAATTACATTAATGTACTTGCTCTTAAGGAGACTGAAGAGATACTGACATGATTCTTGCTTTTTTTGAGGCTTCCCTGGATCTGTGAGAAGTTTGTGACTTACTTGTTCTTCACTTGCTGGGCTTATGGAGTGGGGGGAAAGCCAAAATCAGAATAATCCCTTCTTCTGTGCAAACACTGCTCACCTTGGGATGGATATTGAAGTATTTATTGCTTTCAAAACTCTTCTTCTCACTTTCAGCATAGTAAAGCAGGAAGCTTTCCTTAATGATGAAGAACCTTTAAGACAGAGAAAGGAAATAAATTCTGCTAGAACAGAGGTCATGGCTCACAACACAAGAAAATATCCACCTAACTAAAGCTGCTTTCTGTGCAGAAGAGTTTACTATTCCCATCTAAGCCTAAGGTGAGGTGCCTCACTTCTGCTCATAGCCAAGAGCTACTGCTCAACACTAAGTGTCAAGTTCAAGTGCTTTGTGCATGCAGTTTACCACAGCGTGCACACACCAATGCTGAAGGCAAACCATAGCACCATTTACTCACAGGGGAACAAGACAGCCGTCTGTTTCCAAGAAAGGAGCACAGCCAAAGCCTTTTGGCATCTTAACCCGTCCACGCTCTATCTAGCCCATGTCTTGGATTCAATCTATTGGAAGAGACCTGCTCCTTTTTTTTAAGGGTCACTCTCACATGGGCTAAGGGCAACTAAAAGTTTGGTTTTGCAATCTAGTCCCTGCCACCCTCTTTCCTCCCATCTCGGCATAAGCCAGAAGGGAAGTGTTTCCACAGTGACACTGAGTCACACAACAGGGAGAGGCACAGGCTAGCATCCCCGAGCAACTCTCAAGGTAAAAGATTGGCCACGAGAACACTCAGGAGCAGAAGTAAATTTTAGAGATATTTTTAAGCAGAGCTCCTGGCAAAGTGTCCTGTCATTGACCTTTGTAAATACAAAGGAAATTGAATTTTTTTTTTTTTTTCCTCATAGGAGAGTCACATTAAAATGTGCCTTGTTCTGCTCAGTTAGCCTTAGGAATGCTCTGATGAACACTCTATAGCAGCCAGAACATATCACAGCTTCTGTAAACCAAGCCTCCAATTTACCAGAGCGTGTCCTCAAAATTGCGATTAAAAGAGTGCCACTGTTAACTTATCTGGATGTTCAAAATGCCCCTGGGAGAGTCCCTCTTCTCTTTGAAAATTGAGGTTGCATTTACCCTGCAGGCAGTGGTACAGGGGAGAGATATCTGACACAGCTTAAATTCAGTCTAAATCTCTGCAGCACTCAAAAATGCTGAAGAGCAGATGGAAAAATGGGGACAGATTCAGTAGGGATGTTTCGAAAGAGTAAATGACAAAGAAAATGTGTTGCACTGTTCTGTATGTATTTTCTGATATGAGAATAGAGGGATTTGGAAAGGAAGTGAAAGGCAATAAGCTGAAAATTAATAAAGAATGCCTTTTTACACTGCACAAAACACTGCTGCGTAAATCACTTTCACACGTCTCGAGGACAAGAGCTCCTGAGGAATTTGGAAAGGATAAGGCATTTCTGATCCACAAGAGCAATTCTAATATCTCCACGTGCCCATCCCACCCCAGTTCTTTCCTGAAGCAGATGGAGCCAAGTGCTACCTCCTGTACAGACGAGCACAGCAATTTGGTACTAGTTTAGTTCCTAAAGCTGAAGAAAGAAGACAAAGCTGGTGGAGAATTATCATTATAATATATTATTAGTAGTAATAATCATTATTATACTTGAGGGAAACCTTTAGCACTTCCACCAGCTCCTATCTCTTACTCTTCTGCTGTGGCTCTGGCAACATAGCCGAAATTGCCACAGGCCATGGAAACATGAGCCATGGGCTCACAGAGGGATCAAAAACCACAAGAACAAAGCTAAGCTGCTGAATGCCTGCAGCAAGCTTGAGCTCTGGACCTACTATGGGCCGGCTCCAAAGAGTTTAAAAGCATTTAAAATTCATTGAACATGTGCATATTTACACCCAGAAATCTTCAAACATACAAACACCAGCAGCAATTATTGTACCCAAAACTTTTTCTTCTCCTTGCCCACTCACCTATACTTGTTCATGTTGACACCAGAGGTGTCAAGGTGGGGATAAGCAGCCAGTGTGCTTCTTAAGCGGGACATTGTCTTCTTGTCCGATACTCCAGGAACATCATGGTTGACTGCCTATCTCATCTCTTGTTCCTGACTACAGCCTGGCAAAATCTCTCTAAGCAGAACAGCACCACTCAGTGCAAAATCACTCTTCTGCATGCAGCTCATTTAGTTGGTAGAGGACCAAAAAGGTGTTCACTTACAGTGCAGCCTGTCCAGCAAGTTATCTCAGTAGGAGCAATTCACCTTCCACCCAGGGTACCATGTCCCTTCCAGCCTGAGCTCCTGTCCCAGCGCACCTCCCAGAGGAGCTGCATCTAATGTCCCCTCAGCTCGGAAAGCAATGTGTGACCCCACCTGTGGTGGCTGTCCATACTCTCTCTGTATGATTGTAAGAGGTGCCTAAGATGGACAGGGAGATGGGTTGTCCATGGGGCACAACTTGCTTTCCCCGTGATTGGAATCTCCATCCGAAATTGCCAGCGTCACAGATAAGAGACCAGAAGAGTTTCCTCATGACAGTAGGCAGGGATAGGAAGGAGCACCCCAGAGAAGGTGGAGAGCTGAACTGCTCACACAAATTTGAGACACAGGCCCATTTGGCAGATGCATTAAGCACATCTCAGTGGGAGACATTACTGACAGGACAGATTCATCAAGGTCTCACCTCTGTGAACAAGGACTGGTATTTTCAGATATTTTTGCATTAATAGCAAAGGCAGCCATGACCCCTGCAGCAGGCCCAGAGCTCACCCTGGCCAAGGGAGATACCAGAGAGACCTCCACGGAGCAGACAGAGCTTGTTTCTGGTGCCTCCTGTCCACATCCTTTCTGTGAGCAGCAGCCTTGTGCCTTCCTCTTTTGTTTTCCCTCCCACCTCTTGTGGGAGGAAAACAAAGTTTTCTTATCTTCACTTTATGTCTCCAATGCTTAGTTTAATGAGGACTTGATTTTTTTAGAGGGACATGTTACCTCATCTGCACAATAAACGCAGAAATAACATCTTTAAAAAACAATCCTGCCTGGCCAATGGCCTGTGCTTTGTGCAGTAGGTCAGAGTAAACCAGATACTGTGGGCACAAACGTGAAACTAAGGAATAAAAAACAACACAGCACATGAACAGAGAAAGTCTATTCATCACTTTCAACAGTCTTTTCGGTCTGAACAACCCTGAGAAATTTTTGCAAGAAGGTAAAGATACTGATCTTTAACTATATGTGATTTTTAATCTAAATGTTAACCCCCAGTTAAAGCCAGTTCGTTACATACTTCTTGTCTGCTTGGTGCTCCTGATAATCCCTGTATTATAGATTATACTCCAGTGGAAACCAAAATAAAAACAAAAACGACACAGATTTCTGAGAATTGATGTGCGTCTGGCAGATTAATGAGAGAATCTGTGGGGATTTGGAATGAAAATGTACAAAATAAGAGTTTAAAAAAATAATAACAACAAAACCCCACAGCACATAATGAAGGAAAACCACTCCAAATCTCGTTAGCTGACGGATATAATGTATTTATGCTCATATTCCCTCATGTATGTTTACCTGGAAGGCAACACCTAAGCAACGAAGATCACCGCTTTAACTTTAACTTTCAGGACAGTCTCCATACAACAGTACAAAGATAATTGATGCAGGATGATGGAAAGAGGGACAAAGTGAAGGAGTAGAGGAGAAAGTTACAAGACTCAAGAGCAAGTTGAAGACTGAAGCAGCAGCCAGGTGAGTAAGGGCAGAAAGGGAAAAGATGGCCGAGGGAGAACGGGGAGAGACACGCTGCTAGGCCTGGGGGACACTGAACACGTATCCGAATTAGGCACAGTCGTGCCAGCAGAAGAAAAGGGAGTGCTGAAAAGACAGGGAAAGATTTTGAATACAAACAAGAAACCAAACGAGAAGAGATTTAAAAGCAAAGCAGCATTCAAAAAGCCTGGAGAGCAGCAGCAAAGATGAGAGCTGTGAGAAGACCTGGTATAGCCGTGCACACTCCATATGCAGCACAGGTAACACAAGAGCCTTCCATGCATGGTCAGCTCCTTTGGGTCACACATCTCCTGCTGCTAGATCCTGCGCTAAGAAACCACTGAAACCGCAGTGTAATTAAACGGGAATAGCAGAGGAACAGTAACAATCCAAGTCGCTTGGATGTAAAACCAGAGACCTGATTTGCCAGGATTAGACACAACAGCTCTATACCGGACAAGCGGAGATACCTGATCTCTGGGGATTAAGTATTTTCTTTGTGTCACAGAGGACTAACGAGATTAATTAGCTAATCTTTGTAAAAGTTTTTGAAGTGACAATGGCCCGCGTTAGGTATTTATATTATAAAACAGCAACGGTCTCACTGATCCTCCCTTCCAATGGTGGCTTTCTGGGCACCAGTCCAGGAGCACAGGCAGCAAATCCCAGTTACTGGATTGGCCCAGTTGTCTCTCCCTGGGGACAGCTCAGGAAAACGATGGGCAAATGATCTTTATCAGCATGTCCCTTCAGAGACCGCAGTACCTGTCCCTCACTCTTCCTCTCCTGCCTGCTTCCTGCCCTGGCCCCTGGAGCGGTGCCCAGTCAGGCAGAAGCGGGAAGAGGTGGATGCTTCCTGACAGCGACCAGCCAAGTGGGAAGTTTACAAGGACAAGAGGGAAGTGCACGGTCTGTCCAGCTCACAGCACCATCACCTCGGCAGCTCCTGCTGCCCTGTGCTGCACACACACACGCTGCTCTGCAGCTGCGTGCTTTCTAGGTTTTTTTTAGAGCAGAAAACAGTCCTAAACAATGATCCTTTCCATCCATCCTGTGACCACATCCCGTGACTGTCGGCAGCTGCTCTGCTGGGAAACGTTACATGCATGCTTTGCAGTGCCATAGCCAGGACTGGTCCAAGAGAACATAAAATTTCTCTTCTAACTGCATTGTGTTTCCCTCCTTCCAGCAGCAGCCTGGCATCTCTGATGATTTACTCAGAGGTATGCTTTTTTGACACTGGTTGATCACTGAGGAGACACCCTCCTGGAAGTGTTCCCCTTCACCCCAAAATCTCACACACGACTGGTGACAGTCAGCTTAAAGCCTGACATTTCTATATGGGCCTGGGATTATTCGCAGTAGAGGAGGATGTGTCACCTCCTACCTGCAAAGCTATGGTGTCCCATTCATGTCACGTCCGGGGCAGGTACGTACCTTGTACATTTCATTCCAGCCTCTGTGCCAGGCTGATGCCATTACCAGTACAACTTTTGTAGTAGGGAAGAGACTAAACTGCTTGTTGTTAATTGGAAGGAAGAGTGAGGTGCAGTTTAGTGGGAAGTAAGTCAAGGGCTCAGAATATGACTTTCCAAAGCCATTCCAGCAGTGACTCAAGCTTAGACTGGTCAAAAGCACCAGTCAACTCAGAAGATGGTTGTCTCTCTCTTGGAAGGATATTACTTTATAAGGAAAGAAGACTCACATAAGGAATAAAACAACTCCTCTCAGAGAAATAGGAGCTAGGATACTGCTAATGGTGTTTCAAAATAGTGCTTTGAAAGGCATCATGCTCAGCACTGATGGGCATCTGCATGGCTGATGGCCTGATGTGATCAACCTTGCCTTACATGCTGGTTTATCCCCCACGGCTTGGAAAGACTTTCCTTGGGACAGGGAGTACTATTACCCAGTGCAAAATTACTTCATAGCAAAGGTACTACCTGTAAATACCAAATAGATAAAAAGGAGTAATCCAAGATTTCAGGACAAAAATCTACATTGCTCAGAAATCAGATCCTCAAATATATCTAGCAATAGTAATTTTTTTTCTCTTAATTTGACTGCAGTGGGAAACATCTCTTCTCCTTTTCACATAAACAATGTACTTGAGTAGCTGCGTCTTGCTGGATGTGGGGGTTAGGTGGGGGGAATGGATGAATTGCTCTATTCCCCCATAATGACTGACACGCAAGATTTTGCACTCTAAAGCAAATTTCTCCTGTGATTAAAAAAAAAAATAAAAAAATCTTATTGTTCCTCCTGTTCCAGTCTTTTTATTCCTGAACCCCCTTCCTTCCAAACCCTACCGATTCCCTGTGTTTATCTCCCACTGACCTGTCTCTGGTCCCCCAGGACCCTCAGGTGCATGCTTGCAAGTAACCTTCCACAGCATCCCTGCCCGCACTCACCTCCCCATCTCTTCCCACCCGCTATCACTAAAATATTTACTACTTGCTGAAGATGGGGGTGACTTCTAGGAACAGAACCCCACTAAATAAATAATGACAGAGAGAGCAGAGACAGGCCATTTGTCTGCAAGAAATTTTGATTAGGAAAAAGAAAGCCTTTTAAGAAGGCTTTCCCCTTCATGGGAAATTACCTTCCCCTCCATTATCCTGTCCACTTCTTTTCTGTAACACAGTCACACTTCCAGACAGAATTCATTTAAATATCGATGTTTGGGAGCTGAGTAGGGACCATAAGCACAAATTCTCTCCTGGGTGAAAAAAGGCCATTGTTTTCAGGGTGGGGGTGAGGGAATCGGGGGAAGTAAAGAATAAATCCTGCATACATGTCAAAGATGGTAACAAACGCAAAACTGCTTCCCAACCAACACTCAACTATTTTCCAGACCATGCCATCTCCACAGGTTTAGACTGGACAGCACTGTGGTTACTACGCAGAGCAAAACTAGGAAAGCTGGGTTTAGAAATTGATTTGATGTGCTGTGTCTACACCACAGACTGCAGCAAAAAGGTAAGTACCAGAGGCAGCCTTCAGACATTGCTCATGTATAGTTTTACTCATTGTTCCAAAAAGCCTCAAGACACTCTACGCCACAAAGGCTACAAAACTGCCTTTCAGCTCCAGAGATAACTCAGGCTTCCTGTGCTGCCTTTTGTTAATGACTCATTTGTGCCTTTCCCCAGTGGAAAGGTGAAGAAGGGGAAGAAAACAACATTACTTTGCTTTTCTGGCAGGCTTTTTCATCTGCAGATATCAAACTACACTACTAAAGGTAGGTAAGTACTGCTATCCTCCTTTAATAGATCACGACAACAAATCCTGAGTCACAAAACTCTGGCAGTGGTAGGGTGAGAATGCAAATTTTTCAGCTGCTGCTTTTCTAACTGAATCATTTGCCAATGATGTCTGTCAGCAGTGATTAATCTGCCATCCAGGAATGCTGGAAGGCTTCAGCCATTGGATCACATACCCCCAGTAAGTGATGAGAAAGAGCTGTACCATGTTCCTGTGCAAGCACCCATCCGTAAACTGCTGTGTCTCGTCGTTTGACAACCAGCAGAGAACTCTCCCGTGAGATTCAGCGACATGCATACAGAAACTTTAACCTCAAACTGACCTATCACTTCAGTATTATAGAACGTACTTCTCTCCTTGGTAAATGGTTATAGCAAATGCTTCCCAGCTCCAAAATTCCTGGCTGCTGATACACAATACACAGCAGCTTACAACTCCCTAGCACCAGACCAGAGAGAATTCAGAGCCACCCTCCCCGCAGGGAAGAACGTCTGCGTTCGCTGTTCCTAGCGTGGCACTGCTGCCCCGCAGCACTGACGCTGGTCCACAACCCCCACAGACCGTACACATGCACACACTGTCCCACGTACGCACAGTCAGTTCAGCCTAGCCATCGCATGCCCAAAGGACTCAAAGAGCTTTAATGAGTGCTAACGAACAAAGTCAAGCAGTTTGGGGGCAAAATATATGAGCTGACTCTTCCTTTTCCATTAAATGATCATACGGCAGTTAGCCAGAGGAGGCAGCTAGCCCCCGTTCCCACCCTGAAGTGCACACGTAGCACAGAGTCTGGGTGGATAAGTCAGCAAGCACACTGGGGTGCCACGTGTGTAAAGCAGATCCAGAAGAGCAGGGAAGCTATAGCAAAAGTTTCACCCGTAGTCTCTGCCTGGCTAGCTGCACTTCAAGAGTCAAGCACTCAGGCTCTAACTTACCCCGAGGCTTTGTATTGCACCCGAGCATCCCTCGGCGACTGTGGCTTACCTCCTGGACCATTTGGCCGACTGCCTCCCGAAGGGTCTCTTCCAGAGCACGCCGTACAGCTGCACTTTGGTGCTGATGTCCAGAGCATCTGAATCTGCCTGCTCCATGGATGGAGAAGGGGATACGGAGTTGGATTTTGAAGCGAACATTACAGATGGATTTGGTTCTAACTCTCCCCTTCTGTGCGGCAGCTCAGGGAATCCGATTAAACGCAACGGACCAGAAGGACGTAACCAGCCACTCCAAGCGGCAGACGGAGAGACTGGGCTATGGTTTGAATCAATAACTTGACTGCTCAGCACTCCGTCAATAATTCTCTCCCTGATGCACAGCTGATGAAAGTTTCCTCATTGCATATTACTTCCTGATGTATCACAGACAGCACACATCCCAGCCCAAGGAAAAAAAAAAAAAAAAAGAGTGAAGAGAGACAGAGATCAGGAACACAGAGCAGCAGAAAGAGCTCATCAGAGAGAAAGATCCCAGCAATAACATAAACCAAAATACCTCTGCACCAGAGCCAGCTTGCAAGGTTATTTCACTCGACATTGCAGCACCCCAGGCAGCAATCAGGGTGAGATGAAATTTTACTGTCAAGCATCTCTTACTCTGACACGTACCCCCAAAATCTTGCACTTGGAGACAGGTTCTTCTCATTTGTCTGGAGGAAAAGGGGAGCAGAGTGGGTGTGAGCCAGCAAGTTCAATCAGATTCCCTGTGCCATCAGGAGGCTTTTGCTGTGCCAGCCTGGCACTGCCACTCGGGTTCAGTTCATGCGGCTCACGGGTTTGGACTGGGCAGCGTCCAGCTGCACGCCTTGCTCAGCCTTAAAGGGCCATTGCTGATCAGAGCTAGAGCATCAACATTCTGCCTGCCCCCGTGCCTCGCTGCATTATCTTGACATGGCAAACACAGCCTCTGCCCTGCCTCCTAGGTACCAGCTCCTTCTTGACCACAGGACAGAGACACAGGAACATGTCCCACAGCTCAGGCGAGTCTCCACTCGTCTCCTGTTTAGTACTACAACAAGCTTTTTATACCAGTTCCCTAAGTCCTTGTTCCTCTCTTGAAACCCTCCCTCCCTGCACAGGTACAGAGAGTCCTCCAAAAGATCCCCTGTCTTCTGTAATGGGCACAGAAAAGCACATTAGCATCATATCGTTCCTTCCTGCATCCTGCCTGCCCTCCAGGATTAGGATTTGGGGAAGAACTGCCTGCATTGTGCCTGGTAAAGCATCTGGAGTTTTGGGGTATCATATAACCAATACAGACACATACATGCTGTGAGGCACCTCCTGTTCTGACTTATGCCGTCCTATGTGTATCGATGTCGATGCTCTGCTTGCCAAACATCAGCCCTTCCCAACGCAGTTATTCGGGAGTGACACAGAGCAGACACACGGTCTTTTCATATTCCCGGAGATTAGAAATCTGAGATGTGGCATAGGCCAGATCACGGCACTGCACACAGGCCCACTTCGCCACACACAGTCACAGGCACTTGCAAAGCATCTTAAACAGAGGAAACGCAGACTGCCTGCCTCAGGCTCCCAGGCTGCATTTGGTACTAGGGAAATTATAGATCCAGGTCCCTGATAAAAGGCACGATCGATCGCTGAATAAGAGAGTCAGCAATCTCAATGCTTTGTTACTTTTTTTCACCTTGGCTTTGACTGGCCTTTTGGTCCCAGACAGCACCAAACCCCGTCTCAGAGCGATATTAAGAGAGAGGTGGGGAAGAGGGGAAGGCAACAGTGATGCCTCCATCTCACCTGAGCCCCAACTCTGGAATACAACCCTGCATTGCAGGAGAGGAGTATTAATGCCGTAGCGACCATTCCACACACTGCACTAAAAAGAAAATACTAGTTATAACCAGGGTTTCAGCAGGGGGAAAGTTTCCCTGGAATTACGTTGCACAAAGGGTAAAAAGGATTCTGGGCCCAACAGTATCACCTTAAATTTATAAACATACAATGAAAAGCCACAGAGCTCCTATGTAAGGATGATCCAGCGCCCCTGCAATTGTACCGCACCAGCAGTGCAAAGATCTGAGAGCAGCGACCTGCAGTGAGGAAACGCATGTTTTCATTCTTTGCTTCTTTACTTAATTTTGTCTCACAGAGACCAAGAGAGAAAAGAGGTCTCTACCTTCAAGCATCAAAAATGCAGATACTTTTTCCTCTGAAAACTTTTAGGACAACCAAGGGACTGAGTAGTAACAGTAAATTCTTTAGAGTAGGCAGGGGAAGGAAAAAGCAGCTTGCTTTTGTAAAGTCACAAAGAGTTAAACAAGGGCAGGAGCCAGCAATACTAGGGCAGAAACCAGCAACGGGGTGAGTTCTGTTACTGCCAGTGTCTGGACAAAGTAATTTCTAACAACAGTGGTCATATTAACATTTCCTGTGCGTGTACGAATCTGAATAAATCGAGGGGCTGACTGAAGGAAAGAGCAGGGAGCAACACAACGGGTCTAAGCAACTTCTCCCACAAACAAGGTAACAGCAGAAGGGGCAGCTTAAAGGTTCTCCAATGGTACTTCTGTCAGATGCCAAACTTACTTCAACTGGCCAGGAACTTCGAGATCAAAAGAGCAATGCCATAAAACCCAGCCAAGAGAAAAGGGTCCACCACAGTGAGCATGGAGAGTCAGGTCCTGCAGAAGTGCCTCCTCCAAATTCCAAGGGACATAAACCCTTAAGGAAGCACAAGCAGACTTGATTTTGCTGTAAGATCTTGGTGAAACCTAACAGCCTAAAAGCCCATCGACATTTATACAGAGATGATCCATTTGTATTTCATCTGGGAGCTCATCACTTAGTAAGAGCAGAGGAAGGAGACCCAAGTATACGCGATCTTAGCTGGACAATCGTGTGACACCAGTGCAAAAAGAAAAATGCAGCCGTGGTCTGCCTTACAAGTGAAGGCAGACATAAGCCCTTGTACCAAAACCACACCAGAGCCCTTCTGCAGACTTCTGGCCAAACAGATTCCCCAGCCCTGATGAGATGCAGAAAAGGACTTGAGGGATGATCACGTGTATAGTGAAGCCATAGTATAACAGGAAACTAAAAGGACTTCACTTGTTTAAATGAGACCAAAGGGGAAAAATCTGACTAGTCCAGTTTCAAGCATTCTTTCCCCTCTTAATGTATTGGTAAAGGTCGATGTTTGCAATAAAACAAATGGGCCTAAATTGGCCATGAATAAATTAGAAGGTGTGTAACCGTCACAGCAAGGGAGTCGTGAAATTGCCTCGCAACGAGAGCGGCAGAGGCAAAGAGTTTACTTGGTTGGATCCGTCACATGCCCAGCAATCTGAGGTGGCCATACCTTCCACGGATACAAATTGGGCTCACCTAATTTCTCTGAAACATTTTTGTTCCAGAATAATAATTTACAGATTTTAGATGCATGTTTCATTCTTGATGGCTCATAGGGGAAACACAGCCGTACATCCTGGAGAGAAAGCATTGGAGCTTTACTCAAAAAAAAATATTCCTGTGGAGAGACAGGTTGTACAGATACACAAATCATTTTGCTAATATGTTGTCTGTATTTTTCCTACACATCAAGCCAATAAAATTTTACTAAAAAAAAAGAAAAAAAAACAAACAAAACCCCCCAAACCTTTGAAGTAGGCAGCAGTGCAAGCTAGCACAGAAGTAACACTCCATCACCACAGGCCACCCTCCAGCTGGAAGATGCTCTCTTCCAGTTTAAGAACGCACACACTGGCTAACTGCAGCCAATGTGGAGCCCTGTTTGTTGTTTGTTTTGATTTTGGTTTTTTGTTTGGGGTTTTTTTTTTAAGTGAAAGTTATACCTTTATGTTCTGGGCAGCCTTACAGCAGTATTTTATGCAGAAAAGAACAAGCTAATCCTTAGGCTGGGGCCAGGAAATCAAGATTTGGATCAGAGCTGCTGCAGAGTTGGAAAAATTCAGATTTTATCAGTATGGATTCCTTTTCCTCTTACAGCTTCTGATAGGTTCTGTAGCTGTTTTAACCCAGAGAACTGTTAGCAATTATGGGAAATATTAGTAGGTACCTGGAACAATGTGAAGAAAAAGTCCAGCTCAAGCCTAATCTACGATTTATCATTCTTGCAAGGATAAAATGTCACATGTACCTATCAAAATGATGCTCCAGCTTCACAGACATGTATTGTGCTCAGGGGCTATTTTAAATAGAACAAAATCAACCACTATCAATCCATCTCTTTAGTGTGAGACATTGACAGATTATCTTTCTGCTGCACATGATTAAATTATTAGTGCCACATGAATAATTTAGTGCATGGGAAGTCAGAGCTGTCCTGCAGCGCTCAAAGTAAAGAGTTATTCAGCAAATGGGCGTTAAATTGAAGAGCCTTTGTAGATATATAACTCCATCTGACATCATTCCTCGGTGAGATCACACGGTCTCAGTGCCCTGCTCCACACAAAGCCCTCCATCAGCCCCAGCCCTTCAAACCCACCCAGATCCATGTTGGACAGCCCATGGATCACGTTAATCAAACTGTTAGCTGTGAATATAGCACCACTTCAGGACACTTACAGGAAGACACAAAATAAGACGGCAGTTTACTGAAGCAAAGGGATCTGATAGCAAGCTGCCAGCCCAGTCACCTTGGGGACAGTAAACGCTCAAAGCCTGGCTTTTGCAGAGTGGCTTGCTCAGGGACTGACACCACAGTCAATGACCATTTCTCTCAGCATCTAAAGGAGATAATTTAACTTTTTTTAAATCCTACTAAGAGATCTCTTCTGGAAGAAGAATCATTCATTCTGGCGCTAGAATAGTTAAACAGGTTACGTCCAACCAGCAACCTGTTTAAGAGCAGTAAGTTAATATAGCTTTGCTTTCTTTCTTTTCTTAGGTGATGAACCCCCCAGCACATGGTCCCTTCCCTCCTCCCTGGGGAAAGGCAGCGCTGCATGTTGGTGGTGGCGGCTGCCAACCAGCTGCACTGCTCAGGCAGCCCCAGACGGCCAAATCCCAGTCCCATTTCTGAGGCTTGGAAGGGTGCAGTGGCGGCCATGGGAGCACTCCTCCTCACCGGGGGCGGCTGAACCTCCACAAACATGGAATGGTAAGAACAAACCTTTCCCCAAGAAGGTTTTATAGCAGTGTTCAGAGCTGCTAAGCTTGCAGCTTATCATACACACCTCCTGCCTGTCTATTTACCTTGCCTAGAGCATTTAACTTTATCCATATCTTACCTGGTTGCGATCACCATTACTCAACCCAACCTCAAACATGACAGTAGCAACAGTAGAGAATTACCCAGAACGTAGTTTGACCAGGCGACACAGCTTAGGGAGCTCTGCAAGAAGCTTTCTGCACAGAAAAACTCCAAGCTCAGGACTACCTATGACGCATATACATGTCATGTGTGTAGCAAAGACTACATAAAGGCCAGCCCAGCAATTTTAAAATACTTTCTTGCCCTTTGCACCCTATGGTGCCAGAAGACTCGGAAATCTAGCAAACAGATCAGAAACAAGGTTTGGAGCAGTTACGGGGAGCAGCAGAATTTCAAAGGGGCCATTGCTCACTCAGTTCTGCTTTTGAGCACATAAAACCGTTGCCTTTGTAATGAGGGCATCAAAGTAAGGTTCAGTACACCAGGGCTTAGTTTCCAGCCCTGGCAACGTCCCTACCTGACTTAAGCAAGTAACTTGATTTCTCTCAGCCACAGTTCCTCACCTATGACACTGGTATTAAACCCAAAACGTCACAAGAATACATATACCCGTGCAGTAGTTTGGATATAATCACCAGCCAAAAACACTCTGCAAAAGAGAAGGATTTCTTAGAGTTTTGTCCAGCAAGAAGTAGGACAGTAAATGAGATGCAGGGCTGATGGCTGCGCACTCTGGAGAAGCACACTCCTTTGCTGCTTCAACACTAGTCAGTAGATCTGAACTCCCCAAGTTTCTAAAATAGGGTTAGGTTCAGGGCTACTTTCCACAAGGTGCTTCTCAACTGCAAAAGTTTAGATACTGATTGCAGTCCACTAATTTCTACCCACTTTGTTGCCTCTGGTCAAAAGAGAGAAAGAAGTCATGGGCTTAACTTTTACAATACATATATATGCAGAAAACAGGATTGGCTAAACTGTTTTTATTTAATTTAAAGTCCATAAAATGCCCAGCACACGCACAGAGACTGTAATTGCTCTTGCATACATATTCAATGTTCCCTTACCATTATTATGACCATTGAAGGCAAGGTCTTACAAAACTAAGGACACTACAATTAGGACTTCCTTCAGGAGCGGAAACTGCAGGGATCACAACACTGATGTTCTTCTCATCCTTCACTATATGTTCTGCTGTATCCCTCAGCTCTAATCTGCAGCAGCTTCCACTCCAAGTTTCTCTCTTTTTTTCTGGTCCTCCTCACAGCCAGTCACTGCAAGGTCTGGACTCATGCTGTGTGCTTACGCAGGGCAGGAACAAGACATACTTCTTGCCTCCTTCCTATTTGCATTCCCCTAATGGTTATCTAAATACAGAGGCACAAAGATCTACTGGTGCCATCTATCACAGCAGGAGACCATGACAGCTCTACTGCAAATCTTAAGTGGAAGAGAGCCATCAGGTAGATGAGAGATAAACTACCTGGCAGGGAAGGACATGGAAAATTTTGCTCTCCACAAAATACAGCAGGCTAAGAGGGCCATCTCCTCCCTCACTTGTCTCCTTTTACCCTCCTGTGAACCATAGAATGGTTTGGGTTGGAAGGGACCTTTAAAGGTCATCCAGTCCAACCCCCCTGCAAGGAGCAGGGACATCTCCAACCAGATCAGGTTGCTCAGAGCCTCATCCAACATGGCCTTGAACGTTTCCAGGGATGGGGCATCCACCACCTCTCTGGGCAACCTGAGCGTTCTACAACCCTCACTGTAATTTTTTTTTTCCTAATATCTAATCTAAATCTACCTCCCTCTATGCTGCCACACAGCTTTTGTAGATGAGGCCTCTTCCATACTGCTGAAGTCCAGGCTGCAGGGATAAGCACAGAAAAACTCCAGACAGACCCATGGCTTAGCCCTCCACATGCACCAAAGCACGTTCGCATGCACCACCTGTACAGAACAGGTACCAGGAGTACTAAGTTTTGTCCAAAATCAGCTGTCCCTCAGTTTCTCTATCAAAAAGAAAACAGAACATGGGAAACTCACTGCAGTCCTAAAACATGACTCATTCTACTTAGAGCTTCACCCTCTGGAGGCAAGCTTGACTAAGAGGTGTTACAGCAAGAGTCCTTCAGATTAGTACTAAAGGCTTGTAAG
Source organism: Tetrax tetrax (assembly GCA_009806455.1). NCBI lineage: Eukaryota > Metazoa > Chordata > Aves > Otidiformes > Otididae > Tetrax > Tetrax tetrax. The sequence goes on along the minus strand of WHYT01012767.1, from coordinate 24,270 downwards.
CAGGGTTTTTAGCAGCCCTCTTCAGCCCAGTGCAACAACGAATATCTTATTTCAAGTGTTTCTTCAGACAGCAGAAGCCCATTAACTTCCACAGACTCCAACATAACTATGATTATATGTCATCAACTAATTATAACTTCAGACACTGGATGGGCATACAGATACCAAACAACCGTTTTTCCCCTTTCTAATAATGTCACCATGCCTTTTAGATTTTCTAAATACTGTATAGGTTTGGTGTCAATCATCATGCTACAGCTTACTTTTAATTAGCCCTACAAGCTTTCTGAATGAGGCATTTTTCTTAACCACCCCATCCACCATAGGGTTTGTTCATCTCAGACAAGAGGGAGAAGTGCTGTGATAAGGAGGGTGGAATGTTGTGCAATTCTGCCTGTAGGGATATTTGGATAAGGTTTGCACAGATCAGTAGAAGAATGGCTTAATTTGTAAGCTGGAACAATAGATGACAGCTCATCTTTTTCTTGCTGCTGTGCTCATCTCTAATGAGTCTGTCAAAAATGCTGATGAATTTTTTTTTTTCTTTAACAAATGAAGGAACACTCTACAGCCATCATCAGGAAGCCTGCAACACCACAGCAACACCACAGCTTCTCAATATTTAAGTTTTTAGTGGTAACTCTCATGACATAAATGCACCCAAAGCACTTTTTCACATCTCCAAAAGGATTTACAACAGACTGCAGTGGGTAAGTCTCCCATTACCAAAACGACACTTTTATTAAACACACTAAAAGAATGCTAATGTACTGCAGAATGCTTCACCATTAAAACTGAATTTTACTTGCCAAAAAACCAAGAGCCTTTCTGGCAAAGTATTGGCTTCTGATCCTTCCTGCCTTGCATCTGCCTGTACTAGCTACAACAGCAACACTGTCATTTCTTTCTGTTCTCCTACTGACTTTACAGTAATCATTCTCTCGTGATTAAGCCAGTATAAAGAGATTACACTTTTTCCTAACCACACAAGTCCTGTGAGCTACCAGAAAAAAAAAAAAATCAAAAGTAAGCAATTATCTGAGATTTCTTATTGATTGAGTGAAATAGCTAAAACACAAATTCTTAAAGTGACAGAATCCTAGATAAGTCTGTAGATAGCAACTGTAGGAGTTAAAAAAAAAAAATCCTTTTTTAATGAATTGCTCACAAATCATCTCCATCAGGGTGTGTCTCAAACAAATGCATGAAGATTTTGGGCATGCACACATCACCCATTCTATAACAGGGTCATTCCCCTTTCTCTTTTCTGAAAACTTATGTCTTAAAACCAATCCTGCTTACATGGCAGCTGGAGAGTATGGGGAGCAAGGATATCTATAAACTGTGTCAAGTCAGCAGCCGTTGGAGAGATCTCATCAATGCATACAAATATTCAAAGGAAGGGTGCAAAGAGGATGGAGCCAGCCTCTTTTGAGCAGTGCCCAGTGTCCGGGCTGGACACAATGGGTACACACTGAAACTCAGAAGGTTTCCTCTGAACGTAAGAGAAAAAGCTCTTCATTCTTAGGGTGACTGAGCACTGGCACAGGTTGCCCAGAGAAGTTGTGCAGCCTCCCACCTTGGAGATACTCAAAAGCCATCTGGACACAGTCCTGGGCAGCTGGCTCTACGTGTTTCTTTGTGCCCCACATGTGTTTTAGTGTTAAATCTAGTCCCAACGAAGTTTGGTAAAGTAACATTTTTAATCAGAGGTGTCTAGCTGTGGCCATTCTTTCTGACGGAGGATTTTTCTTTTTTTTAAAAAAAAAAAGTAATTCAGTGTTTTATACAAAAAGTCTGCCCATTCTACAATCACAGCAGACAATAAGCAACTCGCTGCATTTTTTGAGAATCTTTTTCATAAAACCTGCAAACCCTAAAAATATGGACTAAAATGTCCTATTTGAAAAAGAAAACAGTCCTGCAAGTTTTTGGCAACAAAACATAATTTTCAAAACTCTCCTCATATCCCCTGCCTGAGCACCTTTTAGAGACCACTACTAAAATATAGCTTCCAACTATTCTTTGCAACTCAAAGTTATGCCAGAGGCAAATAAAACCCTTCCAGAGAAATTCAGGAGCCTGAGAAGAAAATTTTTCTTCACAGTGAGAAGACAATCCACTCTCACTTACAATGACCACCACAACTAGCATTAGGCAGCTTACGGCTTAACACAGGCCTTGATTTCATTGTGCACTGCAGGAAGAAGCTGGGCTGCCATCGAGAAAAACCGTGTCAATGGTGAATCCGGAGGAATACTGAAGAGCTGTGCACAAGTAAGGAGCAGGATCACAGGGCAATCACAAGGAAAGCTGAGCTGTGACTCAGTGCCCGAAAACAGCAAGAAGAGATGTTTTCTCCCACAACACAGGAACAAAACGCAGGCTAGGGATAGGGTTTTCTTCACATCTTTGCACGGATAAAGTTGACTTTTAATCCAGATCTCACAGAGGCACATATACAGGAGAAAGGCTGCTTTGTCACAAAGTCTCCAAAAAGACAGCCAATGTTTGCACATTGGCTTTGGGGCTGACAAGGTTGTTTTCATTCCATCCTGTGCTCTCAATTTTCTTTAAGCCCCAACGTGTCCTCCAGCCTTGTAACAGTGGCCTGGAGCCATCTTGAGTCAATCATCCCCTCCAAAGAGGTCTCTGCCTTGTAAACCTCAGAGATTTCCTTGGGGTGGGGTGAGGGAAGAGAGAGCTTCAGGGCAATGCCAACTCCTAAACACTCTGTGGGAAACAGTTGTCATCAAATGCCCCTCTCAAGCAGAGCTATCAAATCCTTTCTGGATTTATACCTCTAAAGGCATTCATACCCACGTCCAAATCAACCTGCCAGACTGCTCCCAACATGCAGTTTCACACTTATGTTTCCAGGAGGTGCTCAAACATAATGAAGAAAAGCAGCAAACACACTTATACAAAAATGGAGCGTCCTGTCTGCACCACATGTATCCCACTTAAGACTCTCATTTCACTTTGTAAGAGCTGTCACAAAAGCCCCACTCAGTAAATGATAAGCCAACTCCAAAGCACTGCACCTAGTAAAAATTTAATATAATAAAACAAATTGAAAACGGCAACATTATTTTAACCATTCACAATTAAAGTGGAAAAATTATAAGGCAGCCATTCATGGAATGATTTTGTGTACAAATGGTTTGGAAAAAGAGACATTAAAATTACAGTTCCATACATGGAGTCAGGTAAACAGCAATGACCATGTGATGTTTTTCCCTGGAAAGCCAAGGCTGCTAAGAGATGTAATAAGAGGACAGTAAGGAGAGAGAAAAAAAAAAAAAATTAAAAGAAGTTTCAGGTGAACAGGAATCTGAAATTCATCATAAACTTTCCCACCATACTGCAACCACTCCTCCACCTTCCACCCCCAAAAGAATGCAAATACACTTCCCTCCTCTTCTTCCCAAGTCTTAGCACAGAACAGCAGCAACATTTATTCCACAGCATCTCTCTCTCATTCTGCAGATACCACACGGACACATCTGCTACTGTCAAAAGCTCCTTGAAGGCTCTGAACTAGTTCCTGAACAACCACAGTAGGTTTCCTGGGTCTCCTGGATAACACTAACCTTTTACACAATCCACCTGGAAATGGCTCTTTGAAGCCAGCAGTGGGTTTCTGTGTTTCACATCTGGCCATCTGACTTGCTGTAACTATCAAAAATTCCTGTCTCCCTGGGACAGCTCTGCCGTCCTCACTTAATTTAATGCCAGTGCAGCTTCTGCATCTGTCACCAGGTGCTGAAAAAGAAATATTTCCCTTCTTTATATATACAACAATAAAAGAATTAGAACAGCAGGGAATGTACCTGAACACACTGAGAAAAAAAGAAACAGCTTTAGTCCAATTCCTACTGCCAATTAAGAAATCATTAACTGAAAAAAAAAAAACCAAAAACCCAACCAACCAGTTGATGAGAAGATTACAGATTTCCTAGAGGGATTTACCAAAGGAAAGGGAGACATACCTGGCACTTGGTTAAACCTTTACCTGCTAGACCTGCTATCGAAGTAAGAAGAATTTGTTTGCACCAAGGTCCCCTGAGGAGTAGAAAATTATACCAGATGGCCCTGACTACATGCAGTGCTTGGATTTACTGTGACAGATGGGAGATAGGTAAAAAAAAGAGGCTATGATAAAATGGACCATTTTATTTAACTCATTAAAATACTCTGCTTCAAGAAAATAGTTCTCCATGTGGAACTAACAATTTGGAAAGATTTGACCATTTAAAATTTTATATTCTCCTTATCACCTAACCAAAAGCTTCCTTAGTCACTGCAGTTTCAGCTACAGAACTGAAAATAAGGGTTCAATGCAAAGATAACAGAGGCAGCCAAAAGAAAATGCTGTTGGTACTTCCAAATGGATAGGAGGGGAGGAAAAAAATAAAAATAAAAAACAAAACCAAAACATCACAGAAGTCTTCTGTCACTTAACCAAGTGCCCAAGTGAAAAGTAAGCATTATCAGAATTTTTTGTGCCAAATTTAAGGTTTCATTTAAAATTCCTCAACAATTCCTCAACTGCTGTTATAACTTGGCCTTTATGAATGAATCATTAATCATGAATCATTAAACTGATTATTACCATTCTGGTGGCTGCCCCAGAAACTGGAAACACAATCCAAGGGACAGAAGAAAAGGAAGATGAACCTCTCAGCAGTGGCACCTCTTATGATTACTGCACCAGAGGTTATGCCAGCAGTGAAAAGATTGGCTGTCCCATCCTCATCAATCCGCACTGATCCATATCAGAAGGTACTACCCACACGCTCCAACGCTGGAGCAAAAGGCATGAAATAGGACCGTACCTACGTACCTCCCTAAACCACTGCTATTGTTACACAGAAAGTGAGGCTGAAGTGGAATGCAGTAAGGATGCCAGCTTGACCAGGGGGGTCGTGCACTTGCAAGTTGCAGATGACAGTTTAAAGAAAAACACTTAACTGTTTTATTAAATGTCAGCATCTAGCGCTGCACTAAGCTATCTCCTGCTTCTGCTGCAGATCTTGCAAACTCTCTAGCTTTTGGGAACAGTTATGTGGAATGATTAAGCAAGGTAAAATTGTGAGATTATCAAGAAGGTAATTAGGTGGAAATCAGGAAGAACACTGGGAGCTCTGATGTAAACATCCCTCTGTATCATTCGCCCATGTCAGTAACCTGTATCACAAAACTTTTTAAACAGGTAACTTGCTAGTTGCATATGTATGTTGTAAGAAAAGTTTAAGAATGTGCAGGAGGATCTCATCCATGTCACTAATTTTGCAGCAGCTTTTCAGAACAGAATTAACTTCTCAAGTTCTAATGTCAAAAATGCTTGTTTAGGCCTGATACACTGATTCTACCTGAAAATACTGTCTTGTGGGAAAAGATGATTTCTAATAATTTTGCATTGATTTTGTATAGTAAAACACACAAATGAGCAAGAACTCCTGAGGATAAACACTAGGTTCAATCCTGGGATACACCTGTATTGTTACAAAGCCAACAGACAAAGCAATCACTAGTCCAAGAGCCAGACCATATCCATTACTGAACTAGTAGAGAAACAGGACAATGACAAAAATGTAAAGCAGTTAAGAGGCGCAATGGCCTGTATAAGTAATAAATGGCACAAAAAAAGACACACTAATTCAAATAGAAACAAGAAGCACTTCAGTTAAGAAGATATTTCAAGCCTTGAAAATCCATTAAAAAAAAAAATCAAAACAAAAATATATTTGGCAATGTTATCTTTAAAAAGTGCAGGCAGAGTATAGCTTAAAAAGGGTACAGCATTAAAAACTTTCCCCACTAAAGAAATAACTTTATGTTGTGTCTGTGCATGTCAAGCATTCCTGACTTCCAATGCACTACAGTTATTACAGTATAATATACTTTGCATAAGAGAAATGGTGTCTGACAAGAGAAGGCTGTGCCTTGGAAAGGGAGGGTTCTTTTATCACTCTTCTGCAGTGAGAGGCATCAGCAGCTGGCAATAAGCCCTCCAGTAGATTCACCAAAACTAATGCTTATCAGTAAGAGGCAAATGCACAATTCCCAAAGGAAAAGCAAAAAGCCTAACAGGGCCACTGGGAACTCGCTAGTTTGGTTTTTTGTTTCTTGGGGTTTTTTGTTCAGAACTGCCTAAGAAACACTTTGTATTCCATCTGCAGCATAAATATTTAACTAAACATCTGGTTTTGTTAGCATAAATACCTTTTATTTAATGAAAAAAAAACCCCACACCTCCACTGATTTCAGCAGTTCAGACTTTTGAAAACAAGCTAGTAAAGTTCTCTGGTCTTTCAACCGCTGTCTCCATCAGATTTCTATTCTTCAGAGACCAAACCAGCTCGATTTCAAAGGACGCTATAGGTATCTCTCTCAACAGTAGCAGTAGTGTAATTGCAGTACCCAATACCTAACTCCTGCTAACATTTTGGTGCCTACACTTTACTGACTTGGCAGAAGACCATTTCCCAGAAAATACCACCTTTTAAAAATTTATTAGCACTATTCTCCTTGCTTCTATCCTTGGTCTTAAATAATGGAATACACTGGAAAATTAATTTGCACTTTCTTAACCAGCTGATTTCCTACTATAATCCTACACTTTGTCTACATCATTTATTTCCTATCAGTGACACTTCTGCGACAATAGCAGTGTTGTCCAGAGTTCCAAGTGTAGTCCATTTTTGCAACACAATTAGTGAGAAACATCACAAGGACCAGTCGCATTGGCAGGACAACACAGAACCGATGGGGAAGAGTCCCCTTCTTCATTAGTAAGACTTCAACATCTCACAAGGCAGTCATCCTTTGTTTTTGCTCTCAGCTATGAAAGCTGAATTGCAGGTTACTTTGGTGATCGTAATTTCATGACGAGTCGCTATGTTCACCCTTCTTAAACTCCAAATTTCATCTTCCCTGAGAATAGGGCCAGAAGTAACAATTAAGATAGCAAATGTCTTCAGAAAAAAAAATACATAGAATTTACGTCCGGCTGCCAAAGTACATTTTGCTACACAAAAAACTTTCCCAGTATTCCTTGTTTTGCAATCAAGGTTTCCTCTGAACTCCATAAACAGGATGGGATAGATGATGGGTAAGAGACAACGATCGACGGAGCAGCCAACATTTACTGCTCATGTCAGATCGAGGAGGAGAACAGTGAAATTTGAGCGTTTAGTGATGGTGTCCAATGGACAAAACTAGAGGAATAAGGCATCCTAATACTAGGGCTGCCACCTCCAGACGACTGAGTCCTTTTCCTCCAGTTGATTCAGGTTTGTGGCTATGAGCAATTCCTCCTACTTCTGGGAGGACATGAACCGTGGCAACGTAAAGAAAAGTCCCAGCAGAAAACAGCATAGCAACTCCGGTGGCATTGACTTCTGAAAGGGCTTCTTTGCTGCTCTGAAATGGAAAAAAAAGAGAAAAAGCAAAAAAAAATTAGGATACACAGAAGTTCTTTAAGAAATAATTAAAAAATAATAATAGTAACAGAAAAAAATCTGTAAGTGTCCAGGCACAGTAGGATTTCTATTAACTCTTGTTCTCTCACAATCATAGAATCATAGAATAGTTTGGGTTGGAAGGGACCTTCAAAGGTCACCTAATCCAATCCCCCTGCAAGGAGCAGGGACATCCCCGACCAGATCAGGTTGCTCAGAGCCTCATCCAACCTGGCCTGGAACGTTTCCAGGGATGGGGCATCAACCACCTCTCTGGGCAACCTGTGCCAGTGTTCTACAACTCGCATAGTAAAAAATTTTCTCCTAATATCCAATCTAAATCTACCTCCCTCTATTTTGAAACCATGACCCCTTGTCCTATCACAACAGGCCCTGGCTTACTGCGTTGCTTTGTGTCTTGCACATTAAGTGTAGCGAGTGGCATTCTAAAATTCATGTGAGGGGCAGCAAGACACCTCTCATCCTAGTTAGTTCACTTCAGACTTCTAGGAATCCTTACAGAAGAAAAAAGTCAGTCTGTGCAGAAGCACCTTGTTTGACCATCTCACAGTAACATATAAAATGTCAAAATGACAAAATGTGCTTTGAAAAAAAAAAAAAAAAAATTAGATTGTAAAGCCACAAATTTTAGGAAGATTGACTTTTTTTTTTTTTCCTCCTTTTTCTAAACAAAGGGTTCAGATAAGATGTTAGCCTTTAAATATCTGGTCCCCTGCTTGGTCAGAGCAAGATTTGCTAGACTTGAGTCCCAAATCATCACTCATTCAATACTTGATTCGTATGTACAAAACTATTCCAGAATTTTCATATAAACTTCATAAAGAAATGCATGGATCAAAACTTAGCACCTTTTCACATTCATACTAGGATTAAGATCATGCTACACATCATTAAATGTAATGAAGTGCAAACCTACTCTTATCAGTTTCAAAATGCTTCTTGAACCATTTCCAACTCAAGTGTGATGTTCGTTCTCTGGTATACTCCCAGGTTATTTTTCCAAAGAACAGAGATACGTCATCTGCTCTGGAACTATACAACCACTGCGACAGCCCTTGTGCCTTATCAATTCTCTGTTCTCTCTGAAGTGCAAAATGCAAACTCAGCTCTTAGTGAGTCCACATCAAAGGAATGCTCAAACAGCATTCTCATTTCTGCTTACAAACCCCACCCTTTCTGCTGTCTCCCATACTGCAATATCAAGTATAACTCCTTTCCAGCAAGTAGAGGCATCAGCCCAGATGATTTACTTAATCTGTCCTCTCATGTCTTGATTCTCATGAGATCATATGTTAGATTCCTTACAACACACCACCACAGCGTGTCACCAGCATGGCCCACAGCAGCTAGAAATACAGGAGTGTCATTGGAAATGCTATGAGAAGCAGAAACATTTAATTTGAACAGATGATAAACACATGTGCATTGGCCCATTTTACAAGCCATTTGTTGTACAGAGCCAAGACAAGACCGTGCTTTAAGGAGTATAAGAGGCAAAAAGGCTGTTCTAGCTGAGCATTCAGCTTCTGACAGTGTGAAAAAGATTTTGAACATACAAGACCAATTCTGGGATGGTGAGGGAAACTAGCAAAGATTATTTTCTACCTGGATATTAAAATAAGAATGCATGTAGGAACACTGAGAATTAGTCAGTTACATAGTCATCAGATAAAACCAGGTATGAATAAGTTGTTCTCAGCAGGGAGCAGTAGAAAGGAGAAAAGACAGAAATCAGTCTTCTGAGAAAAGCTATACAAAACTCTACAGAGGAGTTATATCACTGGTTCTGATAGAAAGCATGGGTTATATTTTTTTTTCACACATTCATATTGCTACCTTTTTATCTACTTTAAAAAAAAAAAAAAAATCTCCATTCTGATAAGTTTTTTGAGTCGTTTGGAGTTACGTTCTATGAAACTCATGAGATATTCCTTTCCCCAAATTCCACCACTAAGCTACATTTTGAGCAGAAAATCACAGACCTACCTTGCTTAGCCCTAAGTATGTCACCATTGACATAACAGGTGCTGCTAACGCAAAGACCAGCAAGTGTTTTCTAATTCGATTCCGTTCCAGCCCAGCGTGCATCAGGAAGGAAACCAGGCCAAAGGCAGCTGGTGCCTGCAAAAAACAATATTCACTGGTAATACAATACATTCTAACAGCCCCTGAAATCTGAGGTAAAGTTGAAATATGACTTACTACACAGAAACGCACCGAATTTGAAGAAATTCAACAGACAGCACTAGTATGCTGCAGTTAAATCAATAAAATTCTGCAGACTGCCCTACCTTAATAAGAGTACTTAATGGAAACTCATGTTCTGGCTATCACAGTACACGTATTTGTATAACCATTATAAATATTAAAATGTTAATTTTGACTTAAGTCATTGCTATAATCTCTAAGTCTCCATTAACTTACATAATTCCTTTTTTCAACCCGATACTATTACGCATCCTTAGATGGACAGTTTCTTTAAATCAAAAAAATTCTACAAAAATTCCCAAAGAAAGAGAACTGTCAGCCCCTACATGAACAAAGACGTAAGAGTTCTTTTGATCAGTTCATCATTCAGTTTCATTTCTTTTCCACTGGGAAGAAACAAATACTTCCTTCTTCTCCCTCTTCTGGCATCCAGTTTCTTATCCACAAGGCATTGCTGTCCTACTACTCACAGAATTTACTACATTTTTGCTCGCATAAAGGCAACAGCAGTCCACCCTAACATTTTTGAGATAAGACAAACTAAAATATATTGAGCATTTTTTTTATACATAGAATTTTTTTTTTTTTTAGACCCGGAAGGCAACCACCATGACTGATGGAAAAAAGATGAGAAAGACAAAAGCACGAATAAGGATCAGAAGACAAGGAAAAAAAAAAAGACACCAGAGAAAAAACACATTTCTCTTTCAATACCGAATATTTCTTGATAATCTTTCACAGGATAAATTTTCCTCTTCTAAAATTGTACAGTTTCAGAAGTCAGTTAATTTGAACATTAAGAATAATAAAAGCAAGTTTCACTAGGCAATAGCCATAAACTAAGCTTCACAGCAAGATGCAACATTGACGTTGCCACCTTTGAAGAGAGTTATGTAAACCACAACTTCTATCAACAGTGAAGAAAAGACACACTAGAGCTGGATTTCCTAACATTCTGAACATGCAATTATGCAAGCAAGATTCTGGATGAATGTATGACTAACTACTATAATATGTGCATGTTCTACTGTAAGTAAAATATGCAGCTGCACACATTTATAACCTGTATAACTAATAGATATCTTTGCACAAACATTAAAAATCTTCCCATTTTCAAGATCCATTGTTTGTTTGTTACCATCAGAAAAAAAATTAATTCTTTTTCCTGCAGAAATGGAATAGGAGTGATGTTGAAGTTACCGTAACAACAGAGGTAACCAGAAGTTGTAATTTAGTACTCTGATATTAAGTGGTTTCAAAAGACTAACCCTTTAATCACTAAACCATTTCTAACAAATATTCTTCCCATTTTCTTAAGAACATTATAGAACTACAAAACTGTTGTAATCAGCATAAAACTGCTTTTCCTCCTTGAATACACTAGCATATACTTCTGTGCTTCACCCTCGAGAACTTCTTATCTCTGATAGCAGTAAGAATCTTGAGCAGTTTTGATTGTTTTTAAAAAACACAACACCAGACTAGCTTCAGAAAAAGTCAGTGTGAAGCTGCCACATTTCCTCATGAGCTATTCTTTTCTCCCTATTTTTGGGAGACTTTCCCCAACCATTTCCCAGCCAAGGCAGGCCATAGGCAGTCAAAATTCTCTCTCATTTGTACCTCATTCAGACAGCATACCCCATTTGCTATTCTGTCATACAGTATAGCAGTGCTTTTTGGTCCTTGAAGCTGTATTACTAACCTGTTCATCGTTAAAGAAACAAGATCTGTAGTAATTTCTGTATGCTTTAACAGTCTTTTAAAGAACAAATAAGATTTTTTGGATGATGACTTACCTTGTGCAACATAATGGCAACAAACACTATCAACTGGACACTAGTCTGAGAAGTAGAAGCTGCTGCCCCCAGTGCAACACCATCAGCTGAAACAGGAGTGCAAATTCATGGATTATTCCCCCATATCAATAACAATATCAATAACAATACCAACCCAACACATTATTCACCACCGCTTTGTTTCTTAAGCCACAACGATTTCAGGATTTCAGACAATCCTCAACAGGAGCTGTCTCTTATTTCCCAAGACCATAAAAAACATACTGAGAACTTATTCAGAATTGACACATTCTGACAAATTAGAACCAGGTAACAAGTGTAGCTGTTTTAGTCTTCATTAGTAGAAGTGGCTTCATGTCTAAACTAAAAATCTAAATTATAAGCATTAAAAGAATTTTAATTATTACCCTTTAAATGAATTTTCAAAATACTATTTTTTTTTACCATTTAACATAAATGTATTGTCTAAATGAAATAGGAAATGGATACTATATTAATCCTTAATATACAGACACTACCTGTAGTGAAGAAATATCTTTTTGATCAACATCTCATGACTTATGTAGACAATAACTTTCAGCAGGAGAGATTAAAAAAGCATTATATTTATACTACACACATATAGTGAAGAATTACAACATGAACATGGGTTGACTGCAACACATGCATAACTTTTTCAGTCCTTGCAAGTCAGCCCAAATGTGTCTGAGTTAAATCTTTGCAGTCCACCCAATGATGTTCTTTCTTCCACAAGGTATTATTTTTTAAACACAGGTCAACTAACAAGCAAACCCGAAGGTGTTTCATACTACTTATCAAATGTGTTAGCATGTATTGAAATTTAGCAGCTAAAACATCCAGTGAAGGAATTGAAGCAGCAGCGAGTGTGCGCCATAAAACTTTTCAGATGGGAAAAATAAAGGAATGAAAATCCTGTACCCAAATAAAACTCCGTGGAACATTCTGAGCAGTGGAATATGTTTTCCCAGTACATTTTGGGGAAGATCCTTAGTTCTCCCTGCCCTACCTTTTTTATTTTTTTTTTTAAATAAAAAGCCATCTTCAAAACCAAAACCCAAGTGTTTCCATCACATCTAAAGATAAGCCACACAGCAACATAAGTCCTTGTCAAGTGCTAACAATAGATCCCACATTACCTGCAGCATGGACTACTAGTCCCAGCGTTGTGGTGATTTTGGAGTTGCCTGATCTTGCAGCTTCTGGATCTGAAATGGGCATGAGGAAAGTTAGGATAAAGAGAACAAATACATAAATCATGCTGGAAGAAATACATATCACTGCACATGTCTCTACCAGCTCCTTAAGCAGTCATATTCAAAACTATCAGCTTTTGTATTTCTGCATTAGACTTACCGTAAAATAGTCCGACACCTAATCGCCTGAAGTTCTGTCAACAAGCAAGTAACAGAATCATACACAATCCTTTGCCATTTACAGGATCATTGATATAGAAAAAAATTCTTTACTGTGAGGGTGGTGAGGCACTGTACAGGTTGCTCAGAGAAGTTGTGGGTGCTCCATCCATGGAAGTGTTGAAGGCCAGGTTGCATGGGGCTTTGGGCAACCTGGTCTAGTGCGAGCTGTCCCTGCCCATGGGAGGGGGATTGGAACTAGATGATCTTTAAGGTCCCATCCAACCCAAACCATTCTATGATAGGCAGAAGCAGTCGTTTTTCTTAACCTCCTGAAACCAAGTGTTAAAGTTCTGTGATACCAAGAGGAAGAGAAGCTAGTTTTGCATCCCTAGAATCCAGAGCTGCTCAGAGAGTCAGGATGATTCTTCCCCACATAGCCCAGCACTGGCATTTTCCTTTAGGTAACAGTCTGGGGCCATCTCTGTTGCACTGATTCTCTGGCAATTTCTAGTAAGCAGTAAATTCGACTTGTCATAGCAGCAGTGGCAAAGATTTCCCTCCAACATTATACACTACAGAGGAGAAATGCAGCCAGTGCTGCTTGAGATACAGTGTTTTGAATGCAATTGTTTGACAAGTACTCTGAGGATATTTGCATGTTAGCTCATACAGCACAGCAGGGCAATCTCTACCACCACACAACCGGCAGTGAAACTGTTACAAAGAATCACTGCAGTGAAGAGGGCAGAGAAGTCCTACACAAATACAGAAATATCTTATTAGTCAACTGTTTAGTTCAGTTCATTATTTTATTACACTAGTGGTCAGTAAGCTGACGGCAAGCACACTTACATAGCTACTTTCATAAGTCTGCAGTGCCACCAAAACAGAAAGTCCCATCCTGTTCCTTTCCTCCTGCCTGACTCCCGCTTGCCCTCCTGTCTCTCTCCATGCCCAGGCACCCACGTAGCGGCCCAGCGAGTCAGATCAGGAAAGTGAGCTGGCTACAAACGGGTGTGTTCTCTTTGGTCACATTGCTCTTCTGAATCAAAGGGAGTCTATTTGAGCAATTAACTGCATCAGCTGTGTTTGGATGACTGTGATGGAATACTCACATCAAGCAGGAGGAAATACAAAGAACATTTCCTTTAAATTTGTTTTGGATTGACTAGAACTAAACACACTCAAAGAGAGAGTTCACTTTGGCTTTCAAACCTCCATTTGGGCTACAGGATACTTCCAGTTTAGACAAAGTAAAATCTAGCCACTTGGGAGACCACAAAACTAACAGACATTGGTTGAAATGAAAAAAGTGTTTTTCTTTGGTAGCTTTACAAAAACACTACTACACTTCCTGTGATAGAGGCACCGACTAGATAAAACTTTACTCAATATCCTGCTTTACAGTGTGTACCTACAACACAGATCATAGTCAGTTTTCTCCTGGTATTTGCTCTGATTAGAGACAGGGTCAGGAAAGGGTCATAACCTGTACAAACCAAAGATTCTCCTGTTGGTTGCTCACCTGCATCCCCCGTCATCTTGAGTGCCACTGCTTCCTTTGAAAAAGCTCTGAAAATCAGTTAACCATGGCTGTGGCTCCATTTACACTTCTGCAGGAGCACAAAGGTGACACAGCCTTCCATCTGTCCCACAACACTAATCCTATACAAGCATTTGCACAGCTGCACTACAAATCATGCAGGATCCAGCCAAAAAATATCCCTCCTCCTTTGTGTGTGTTTTACTTTTCCTTCAAGATCAATTCCTTAATTTCTGAGGGACAAATTCCATGATCAGAGGAAATTACATGGGAGAAAATGAGCAGCCAAAGGCAATAAAATGCCTTTTCAGATGACAAAACATCTTTGGTGCATTTCAAGCTATAGTCTAAGCGTGAAGCCACATGCAGGAAACAAAGGCAACTGCAGGCATTTTGAGAATTTTGCAATGAAGTTGAGAAATCTTTGGAGTAAGCAGGACATACTTTGAAGTAAGTGAGGCTCTAGACTAGTGTGAGAGTCTAGCTGTGCGGTTACAGTAGAGGACCAGTGCTTACATCTAGTCATTTCTGCAGTCTTACTTAAGATAGCCTCTTGTTCTTTGCAAATTTTACCTATGTGTATGACAATCAAGTAGAAAAAACAAATGAAGATTAGACTAATCTGAAGTTTTTTGGAAAGTCAAAGAAATTCCCTATTCCTGTAAAACAGACAACTCAAGTGTTAAGTCACCCTCCACCCCAACACCATACATGCTCGTACAGTTACTTCACATTAGTGAAGCAAGGTCTCAGATTATGCTGAATTCCAGGATAGATTTCCAGCACAAACATTTCACTGAGAGCTTGCTTTTTGTTTGTAAAGCACGTACTGAAACTCTGGACATGACTGGTCAAATTAAATCCCAGTAGCATTCAAAAAAATTGCAAGTTGCTAATTAAGACTCATTAGCAAGTCTAACTGAAGTCAATCTTTACTTACCATCTGTAGAGTGCACGTGAGAGCTGCCTATCTGATCCACCAGCAGCATGAAGACAAAGCCAAGGACAAGGGATACACCAATGTAGGCATGCAACCTGGAATGGTCATGGCCATGCTCATGTACAACCGGGATTTCCGCTACCTTCTCAGACTCAATCACGTGCTGCATCTCGCTCGCCGGGTGATGCTTCCCTGTTGGCAGGCAAGCAAACAGATTAGGAGACAGGGGACTAAACGTGGCATGGTCACTTTTCTCCTCTTTTGTTGAAAGGTTCCTCACGTTTTCTTGGACAATACTCAAAAGTCCTCATTTAAGGTCAGTCTTAGGCCATTTACTTCGGGAAGCACAAGCTTATTTGGTTGGCCTCTCCCCATACATCTTCAGCACCGAAAAGCAAAGAAAGCATTATTACTGGACAAGCCTGGCTACTTTGTTTAAACGCTGCATTTTAAATACAAATTGATTGATAACAGTTGTTGAATAACTCCTTTTTCAATTGAAGTTGCCAGTTTTGTCACTGTTCAGAGATACTGTCAAGTAGTTAAGTCATCATCTTCATTTAAATGAGACAATACAAGATGAGGAGATAATACAGGCTCCATCCACTACAAGATCTAATGCAATCTTTAAAAAGATGAGACTGATGCTTTGAGATACAAAGTTGTAGTTAAACAAGTTAGCATCGATATATTCCATTGATATGGACTAGAACAACAGTTAAGTCAGCACACTGTCTTACAAATGTCAGTACCACCCTAGAAACCCAGAGTCCAGGCCCTGGGGTTGAATGTTGTGTGGTTGTTTCCTTTCCCTACACAAGCTTTAGTTCCATGCCCAGCTACCCTGAAATTAGATGAACTCAGAATGACCCTAAAAATCTAAGAAGGGGAAAAAAGACAGCTGGATAGGTTTTTAGTTAAGTTTCCATAGTAGAAAATGCTTTATTTGGTGTATGGATAATAATTTTAAAACTTTTTCAAATATTTCATAGGTTAGTAAGTGACAAATGTCTCTACCTACAATGACTTTTAGAAAGCAGAGACATAACTTTACCAGCTTTTACAGACTGCCATTTGTACAGCACGTGTGATCCTTATCACAAGCAAATACTCACCACACAGAAAATTCCCAACAATTTCAACAGAAATTATGTCAGTCTCACTCTGAATTTACACAGGCTTAAAGAGAAAGGAGAAGGTTTTCCCAGCACATGCACTTAACATTTCCAGTAGTCTTTGGTCTAGCTGCTCCTAAGATAGATCCATGAGATCCTCCAACCTTGCTCATGTGCTTCAGCAATTCCATCTGACACAGAGGGCAAACAAGATCCAGAAGTACACAGCTTTTTCAGCGTTGGCCACCAAAGATTGGTAAGAGTTGCCTTAGTACGTTTATGTGAAAGAGATTTAATAAAGCTATTTTTTAGCAAAATTTTAGGTCCTTTTTGCAGTAAAAAAATTTAAGCCTTCTGCCAACAGCATGCAGAAACACATTTTTAGAAAGGTACAAGCAAAGATCAGCAATAGAGAATTTTGAATTAAGTTCCCAACCACCATATAGAGCACAGTGAACATGTGACCTCTTGGTTTCACACTCTGTGCTCACCTGAATCACATAATTTTTCTTTTCTTTTTTTAATATTTCCCCTTATGGAACCTGGCAGAGACAAGACATCAGGCTAGAAAGCCCATTGGGTGATACAGAATAGGCATTTAATGCTCCTTGGCGTGCTTGTTGCTATAAATAGTTGTACTTCCACAGCAGGTATGGCGCTTTACACACAAGTACTACTCAAAGGTTTCCAATGGCGGAACACAGCAAATCTAGTTCCACATCTAATAGCTCAAGCTAAGTCAGAGGTTTTGAGTTGCACACCACCCTCCAAAGTCCTGAACTACCTACCATTCAGTACAGGTTGCCTCCATCCCAGAACAATGCCAATGTTTGCAACCACATTTGGCAAGTTCAATTAATATTTGTAAATCTTTTTAACGTTCTACAAGAAAATGTTTCTTCTTTTATGTTTCTTTGCTAGATCAAATGATGCTATCACAATCTCTGATTGTAGTTATGTAAGTTCTCCCATCCTTCCCCTATGCTTAAAGAACATAGTTACTCACATAAGCAACTTTCCTGTACTTACATGGGAGCTCAAGAGAAACTTCTTTTTTTGAATAAGAAATAAAAGATAAAACCCATTTGCAAAGCTCCAGTGCCCTAGAGAACATATGCATCATAGTCCAATACAAGGAAGCAGGTGACACGTTAAACTCCTACTCCCTCACAAACCAACAGTTAGCACTATAATATAAACTATGAACAAGAAGAGGGCTCTGTCATGTTGAAATACTTGATCAGGAACTGTATTTTCTCTTAAGATCCGACTTGATCTTAAGATCTGCACCTAGGGAGGAATGACCCCAGATACCAGTACATGCTGAGGGCCAACAATCAGAAAATCAGCTTTGCAGAAAAGGACATCAGATGCTCCTGGACAAAAAGTTCACCATAAGCCAGCAGTTTGCCCTGTGGCAAAGAGAGGCTGAGTCCTGGGCTGCACTACAGAGTGTTGCCTGTGGGTCAAAGGAGATGATCCTTGCACTTTTCTCAGCACCGGTGAGGCCACAACTGGAGCACTGGGTCCAGTTCTGGAATCCCTAGTACAAGGGAGACTTGGACATACTGCAGAGGCACGAAGATAATTACGGATCTGGACCATCTCTCCTATAAGGACAGGCTGACAGAGCTGGGACTGTTCAGTCTGGAGAAGAGAAGGCTCGGAGGCATCTCATCCATGTACATAAATACCTGGTGGGAGGGCATAAAGACAACAGAGACTTAAGAATTAATTGCTTGTTCCTGTCTATCCTTTTAAATTCTTCCTCAAGTTCAGAATTACCAACTTTACCTTATCCGTCAGCTGATGTTTCCTGAAAAACACTTATTCCTAAGTGACCTGACGCAATAACATGTGCAAGCTCTTCCTTTGTTTCACTTTGTATTTCTTGCTATTTCACAGGACAGCATGGATTAATGTACAGCACTTAAAAGAAACTACGATATTAACTAGATTGTTTCAGTGGTTGTTCTGGTTTTGTTTAGTGAGGGAGGCCTAAGGTGGCAGCTTCTGTAGGAAACTGCTAGAAGTTGCTCCCCTTTGTTCAGTGGACTCGGCCGGGCCCAGGGAAGATCCACTGCTGGCCAGGGCTGAGCCAATTGGTAGCAGAATGTCCCGTGATAACACCTCTGCAATAACATATTTAAGAAGGGGAAACAGAAAAAAAAGAGAAGAGATGATGTGAGGCAGCTGAGCGGGGGCAGAGGTGCAGAGGGGGAGGCGTGAGCCTTGTGGGCCTTGCAGGCCTCACCCTCTGGCCTGTCACTGGGTGGCTGACTGGGCCCAACTCAGCCCAGTCTGGCTGCAAGAGGTGGAGAGGAGATGAGATGGATGATGTGAAGAGATTCTGAGAGGCATCTGCCAGCCTGTTGTGAAGAATTTTTCTTGTGAGAGGAACGGCTGCAGACACCAAGGTCAGTGAAGAAGGAGGGGGAGGAGTAATGCGGCTCCTGGCCAAGATTCCCCTGCAGCCTGTGGTGATG
>WHYT01012766.1:59573-96596 GCA_009806455.1 Tetrax tetrax | reverse complement strand
GAGGCAGGGACGAGCTCTGCAGTTGCCTGCAGAAGCAGCCTGTTTTGCTGATGCCCCAGTAAATGGGGATAAGCTGTTCCAGCCAGACCAGCTCCCCGGCGACCTCTCTGCAAAGGAGAGAAGCCCGGCTCTGCAGGGCACTGCCTCGTCCTTCAGCAAAAGTACCTGTCCCTAGGCCAGCACCACTGGAAGCAGAAGACTTCCTAGGGGCTTTCCCAGGCTTTTGCAGCACTCCCACATCCTTTCTCTGCCCACTCCTCCATTTTCTCTGCCCCGAACAGAGCCTGTTCTCAGGAGGATAATGCACACAAGCTGCTGAGAACCCTTGCTGCTCCTTTAGAAGCAGAGAGGAGAAGGATTTGTGCGTACCAAGTAACATTTCAATTAAAAAACCAAACAAAAAATGCTTTACTATTGTGATATGGAAGGAAGGAAGAAGAGGAAGTCAGGATACCATTTCCTACGAACTGAGATTTTTATAATGGTATAAAGGGAGCAGTCATGAAACTACTTCATCTCCACTACCAACCCACAAGTGAAAAAACCCACCAGTGCACAAGGTGAAAGAAAGATATTAGAAAGACAACCAGCACACCAACAGATGGAAGGCAAGGAGAACAGGAGGATTACCTATTACACTTTTGGCAAACGAAGCTCTCTTCAGGGTTGCCAGACCCAAGTCTCCTATTTTCACAGATCCAGTTGGTCCAGTAATAAAAATATTGTCACATTTTAAGTCTCTGTGAATTATTGGTGGAGTTCTTGTGTGCAAGAAAAGAAGACCCTTCAGGATTTGCCGGCACCAACTACGCAGGACTTTTGGTTTCATCACTTTGAATCTCTTCAGATACCTACAGCACAAACACACAAGGGCGTACAAAGAAAACCAAGCGTTATTAGGGATTCTAGGGCTTTAACAGCTGAAACTCCATGCTGGAAAAAAGCCCCTTATTAGATGCCATTTTAGCAGCTCAGAAATATCCCAGAGTGGAAAGATGTAGATCTTTTCAGAGGAGGAATTAGAGCATTCATTTTTAGAGAGGAAGATAATAAGCATTTTTGGTGCAAATACACTCAAATATTTGCAAGTCTAATAATACAGCGATTCACTTGGTGCAGAGAACAGTTTTACAATATGTTTCGTATATTCAAATCAGAAGAACATTGAAGTTTAATTTTAACCACGAGGCTTTGACCTGTGTACCATGCACTCGCACTTATTTCCATTTACCTAAAACACCAATTGGGAGGGGACATTTTGGGAAAAAGTAAAACCTGCTAACACGCTGGCAGAGCAGCACACTGGATATATATTCAGTGATGAGCACTGCTCCCATTGGGGCTGAAAATCTGTTCCATAATTTATGCCAACTGTTTTATATCAACCTTAACAAGGCTGTCGGTACCAAAAGCTATTAATTAATATTGTTTAGTAGGTAACCTACAGCACCTTCAGCTTCAAAAAAGAGATCCTACTTTCAAGTGCTATTCTGTCTGAATTTTCTAACCAAGCATGCAAATACAAGCAGAAAAGCCATCAAAAAACACACCCTGATGAATTAAAACGTCAGAGGCAGAAGATGAAACACACCACGGAGCTGCTTCTAGTTGTGTAACTGAAACAGGAGAGCAGGGGGAGAGATGGAGGCCAAAATTCTCCCTGTCAAATTAACGCAGTTCAAACGCGGGGACAAACGACAGACACCAGAGAACAGCTCCATTTTTTTTTCCCTTTTATCTGGAGGTGTCTTTTTTCAGAGTATGAAAGTAGGATTTTTCTAAAAATTTCCATTGCTATTCTTAGCCTTCTCACCAGGAGCGCAGTACTTACGTCTTTAGCGTTCCAGAGGTCATCAATTCGGTAACCAGCACGATGCATCTCTTGCCTTTTACAGAGGACTCCCAGAAGTCATAAAACCTCACAATGTTTGGGTGCTGTAGACCTTTCAACATCTCCGCTTCCTCTTTAAATCTCTGCCTCTCTACTTTCGTGAGTTTTCTGTCCTATAATCCAAAATAAGACATTATTAGCGGTGAGCAGACAAAATAAAACAAAGGTGCTGCATTGTTAGGATATTCAGAATTTTAGATTTGTTTCCTGCCTGTATCAAGAGCAATTATAAAATCTTTTATGTAAGAGATGAGCAGTGGGTATCAACTAGGGCACTCGCCTTAAATCCCGAGTCAGGAAGACAAAGGCTCGCCTCCGAACAAAGAGACGTCTGTGCTACGCTACGCTACACGACAACATTAATATTTCAGGCAACATAAACACATCGGTGGCTTGATGGATCAACACAGAGCCATTTACTCCTTGTTTTGGTTTTCTGCGGCTCATTATCTGAGAGTAACGCGCGCAGGATTGCATTGCGAGGTAAGAACGTCCTCATAGCTAAGCTGCTGCTGTCCTTTACAGCCGTCACCGCTCCCAGCGTCCACGACTGCTCCTGTGATGGTACGGCCGTGGCCACCAAGCGAGGTCCCCCAGGAACTATGCTGGGCTGTGAAGCCCATCACATTTCTCTAAGGACAGACAAATTAAAACAGTAGCCCCCTTCTAAAAAACCCCAAATCCATAATTTTTTTCTATTTGTTTCCTGTTCTGCCTGATTTTACAGACTTTTAAAGTTGACAAAGGAAGGATTTAAAGGTGTCCTTCAGCCTTTTCTGCAGGCTGCACAGAAATACTTATTCTTCTAGATTAGAAATATGAGGAATGTCCTGTTCTACTACTCTGATTTGCCTAGAGGAATTCAGGAGCATTTATGGCAAACTTTGGGCTGTGAGGAGACCCTGCAAGGAGCAGGCAGAGCCCCTCTCCTCTTCCGCACAGGCCAGCAGAAGCCGGCTGGGCTGCCTGGACCTCGTTAGCGACGTAGAGACCCCTATCACAAGCAGCTCAGGTGCATGCTTTAGCCTCCTTAGATGATGTGAAAGAGCAAAATGGGAGTTTCACCAAAGACCACAGCCTTGCCAACTGGGTTGTCTCCCCGGGACGGTCGGTTGGGCTGGGAGCACTTCCCTCTGCTGCCCTAGAAATGAAGCTTTTTCATTCTTTAAAAGGCACAATTGTGTAACGGCTCTTACAGAAGCAAAGGCTCACAAATCACTAGGATTAATTAGTTCATGTTTTAACCTCAGACACTCTTCTCGGTTCACTTGGGCATGTTTATAAGAGCATATACGTAGCGAATTAAGTTGGCACCCAGCTGATTTGTAACCAAGATGCAGAGGGATCAGGACCCTGCCATTTTGATAGCCTGCCCTCATCTGCAATCGCAAAGAACTCAATACCAGAATGAGAATTTCCTTGGCTACAAACAAGCCAGCTTTACACAGAGACTTCATGAGAGGAAAACTTGGGTTGAAACAATGATGCTTTGGCTCTTCTTGGAAGAGAGAAAACCTGCTTCCCCAGCGCCATGTGGGGAGCATTTCCGTTGTACTGGGGGAAGTTCTCTTTACGTTTTACAGAGCAGCATCACAGCTATGTGGGCTGGCATAGTGGGGTTCCCCGTGGCGACCCGTGTCCCCCATCCCTGGCGCTGCCAGGACAGGCAGGCAGCAGCTGAGCACAAGGCAGTATTTCTGCTGCTCTGTACCAACTGCAGTTTTTCTACGTTAAAAAAAAAATAGAGAGGAAAAAAAAGTAGGCTCTCTAATGAGGCAGGACAGAAGAGCCTGAGAATTGCTTTCAAATCCATCACTTCTTCCCCTACTGCTGAGTTTCCTCTTAATTTAAACCCTGTAGAATAAATCAGACACACTGCTATTAAGGAGGAAAAGGAGCAGGTCCTTGTATGAGGCAGGAAGAGCAGAGTGTGGGCTAGCAGAGAAAGGAAAAGGCGATGACACAGATCCAGCAGTTTTTTTAAAACCTTCTAATTAGAAAAAAAAAAGAAAAACCGTAATACCATACCTCTTGACTCTCATTTCCAGATTTCTGAGCACTGTGAGAAATTTTCCACTGCTACTTTAAGGGTAACTTTAAAAATATCCTTCAGATATGGCAGACAATCATATTCTGGGTATTCTATGTATTACGAGCGCCGGATCATTTGGCCTGCTGTCTGAATTCGAAGCGCTAAGACAGCAGGCTGGGCAACTGCAACAAAGTGATTGAGGAAGACAAATATGTCTTTTATCTGTAACTACAATAGAATTAATCTGGATTTTTAATTTTTTTTCCCATTAAAATGATAGCTGAGCATCTTTCTGAGGAGAAAGCCCAGGTCCTGTGCTAATGCACGAGAGGAGAGGCGAGGGCAGGGAGGAGGCACAGGCCTGCGGCAGAGCAGCCGCCCCAGCCGGCCGTGTTCCCGGCCACGGGAGGGGTCTCCGGCCCCGTCAGGGCTCCAACAGCCTTTCCTGAATTCCTCCGGGCTGAACCCGACACAGAGCCATTGGCCAAAGCATAAACTGTTTCTGAAAGGGCTTAACAGTTGAACTGTTTTCTACTCTGAAGCAGCAAAAACACCTGCTTAACTGCGTGACTCGCTCGGGGTTTAATGCAAACCCAAAAACCCGTCGCTGGGGTCACAGACACTTATCCCCCATCATATCATCCACACAAGGCGAAATGTCCTTGTGCTGAAGGTAAGGGTGCGAGCCTGAAACGACCTTAGGACATCAGACTTTAAGATGGCGAGCAGGATTCTTCGGGAATGCCATGCTGAGGGAAAGCAAACCCACTCAATGGGATTTAAGGCATCACTGTGCACAACCCAAATTTATCCAAATTTGGGGGAACGAAGCGAGTTTCCAGGTTCGCCCAAGGAATCATTACCCAGCACTCCATCTGCAGACGTTTACAACTGGAGGGGTGAACAAGGAGGCCCAGGGATGCCCAGTTACACGCAAGGGCCCTGCTCCTCCACAGCTTCACAAGTACAGCAGTTGACAAACAAGCTTGTTGCTCCGTCTGCTCCACTGCATTTATGGCACTACTGCTGTTCCGAACTGCCTCAAGATCTGAAACTTGGAAAACGTTCCTCCCAACGTGATCCGGGAGATACCAACATTAGCTGGCAGATATCTACAGGCTTTGTCTCCTTTTAAGGCTTTCGCACTCCTTGGCTCTTTCCCTCCTCGCTGGGACACAAAGTCTTGGCTCGGGAGGCAACATCGTAATTCCATTTCAAATAATTGAAAGCTTCTCAGGCCTACTACTTAGCACCAAAGGTTCTAAAATAAACTCCAACCTTCAAAAGTCCACAGCAATCATGCTGAGCTGGTTCAACCTTTCCAGAGTAACTGAAGTTAGAGAGAACCAAGTAAAAAGTACAATAGCTGCTGAGATTGTGTTACTGCTACGAAAAAGAATTTCTAAATTTAACTTATTTCTTCATCTTAAACTGTGAAGAATGGTCACTTAAAAGGCTCCAGCACAGGTTTTGTCAGTGGCACAGCCGGAACCAGAGCAGTGAGGGAGCGGACACGGTAACGAGGAGGTTTTGATGTACCAGCTTTGCAAGCACATACACACCGCAAACTCACCGACTGCCCGTCCTTTTACTGCAGCGCCAGAACCGGGATCGTGCCCAGCAGCAAGGAAAGCACTAGAGTCACGGAAAACACAGGAGCAGAGAGGAGATTGCATCCGCCACCACGCAGCCTACAAAGCAGGCTGAACCTGGGAAGGGGAACCTTAACCCTGCGTTAAAAAATTTGCTGTTTCATTATTACAGCCACTGCAGGCTGTTTCACTGTGAAAGGCATAACAGAGCTATTAAACAAGCGCTACAAAGAGGTTATAAAGTGTAAGCTACCTTTTCATTAATTTTTCCTAGCTTTCCTCTTGTAAATCAGATAATAACTGCATGGTCAGCAGTGAATCGCTGAAAGCTATTCGCTTCTTTTTGGAAGGAAGAAATTATTCCCAATTAGTACTTTCTATCCTCACTCTTGGTAAATTACACATTCAGAGATACTGGAGTAAAACAAAGTCTGCAGCAGCAAGCTGCATTAAAGTTAATTTTCTACCTCTAAACCGTGTTTCTGGTAATCTAACACACACACGCTTGCTGCTTCTCCCTACTCGTCGCAGACAGGGCAAACAAATGCCTCTCTTCACTAATATAAAATTTATCCCTTCATTAAGTTCCTTAGTGGGGAACAAGAGCAAAGGCTGGAATTAGTAAGTAAATGTGTTAACAAAAAACTTACAAATTAAATTTCTGGAATGACACCCAAATTAACAGCAGGAAAGTGTCCTGTTAGTCATCCCCAAGCATCATTTCCTCCAGGTTGTAACATATGGGCTGTGACTAAGTCTTGGAGATTTATACAAGCAAGAGACTGGCTTTCACCTACGTCTTCCGAAGATTTCTAAGAAAGATTAACAACTGAGGTCAAGTTTCTTGCCTACATACTTGTGAGGGGCTAACAGATTTAGGAATAAACTACATCCTCACCCCATGAGGAAAGGGGATCAAAGAAAAAAAAAAATTGTTTTTTACATAGCAATGCCTATAACCACGTGAAAGCTCTCTCCTCTCCTGCACACACATTTGTGTGCCAGGGAAGGAGACATGCTCGCACAACTTGGATATTTCACCTCAACTTCTTCACCTGAGGACTTCTACTTCTGTGTCCAGCTAGCCTACAAATATTGGGGTTGGTTTTTTTTTTGTTTTTAAATGCTTAAACTCACACAGTTGTATTTACTGATGGTTATTTTATTTTTGCCTTAACAGGACAAAGTCCTCATTCTGGAACGGATTAAGGTCTGCCTGGTGAAGCAAGTGGGAGCAGTAGGTCAGCAAATGAGGGAAGGGCTCACCTCTGTCACGCAGAAGCTGTAACATCTCTTACCCCTATTAGTGATGAAGAAAAGGAAACTGAAGAGGGACTTCTGACAGAGGAACAGAAATCAAATATCTAAATCAGGGGAATTAACATCTGTTCATACCATTACATTTTCACACCTGAGTGCCAAAGCTGTACGTTTGTTCACGTACCACAATTATTCTTCTAATCAGAGATGGCCTTGATACACGAAATCAGCAGTGGGATCCATCGACAGCTTTCTCCTACGTAGCTGTCTATTGGTTTGTTATGGATTTATGACGAGAAGTGCAGTTCTGGTCTGCCCTACAGTCACCAGTGAGACACCAACTTGGTGGGAACAGACAGCAGCCTGCCTGAACGTCCAGCAGCGTAGGCCAAGAACTTGCTTTGCTCCAACAGAGAGCCTGGGACATGTTTGCTGGTACTTGCATGTGACTATTAATTCATTAAAATCTGTACTGTCAGCACCATCTCTTCAGGGAAACGTCACAATTTTACAAAAGTTTTCAAATCTTAATTCAAAGGCCTTTAGAAATTAAGTCTCTAACACACTTTAGAAGAAAAAAAACCAATTTTTTTTTGTATTAAAATGAAAACTTTACTTATATACTGCATTCAACTTTTGCATTTCACATTAAGACTTGTCTAATCCACTCTCAGAGGCATCTAGGATCTCTCCTGAAGACATAACTGGGAGTAAAAGCACGCTCCGACACGCAGCAGTTGGGACTGCGAAGAGCTCCACAGATTACTGAAGTAGCAGCTCTCTTGTACCAGCGCTGTGCCTTCATTATTGTTATTATTATTACTATTACACCTATGCTCTACATTTTTAATAGCATTCAGGACCTTTTATTCCCACACCCTGTACATTCAATTATAAGCACCCATCACTTACAGCAATCCTAAAGGAGGAAATCTCCCGACTGGGAACAAGCAGCAGATGCCATTAGACAACTTGCAAACCAGGAAAAAGTTTTTTACAGTTTCATTACATCTCAGCATTTAGCCAACATTTTTCTTCACTAAGTCACCCTGGGTGAAGTTACAGCCTGCTGTTTGCTAGCTGCCTTAGCACAGTGAGGTTTTCCCAGTGGTAACTCATTTTCCAAATGCATAAAGAGCAGCCCTTGCCCCCAAGGATGCTCACGGTCCAAGGAACAGGAGCTACAGAACACGGTAGGAGAGATTTACTTATTTGCCTGAGTCATTGCTAGAAATCTGCAGAAAATTAGGAGCTGAATTCAGATTTTTATGGCTAAATCTGGCACCACAGAAAAGGCTGAGCTTGCTTTTTTGCTGGACACAAGTACAGCCTGCTACTTTCTAAATTGCTTAAGGGTCATGTCAGTCTTATGGCAGAGGAACAATGAGATTCACATCTTCTACTGAATGTCAGAGCTTAAAAAACTCGTCCTGCAAGGTGCAGGAGGAAGAGGAATCGACATCTCAAGTCACAAGTCTCAACACAAGAGCCATGCAAACACCCAAGAAACCCAACACCATGGGCACAAACTGTGTTTTACAGATTAAAGCCTCCCAACACAAACTGCACTGCAATAATCTATAGTTAAACAAAAAGTTCTTGTCACAAGCAATTGAATTAATTGCAGGTAGCACCCCATTAACTTTCTTAATTACCAGTGCTTCACAGGTTCCTCATAAGCTTGTAATTGTAGGTGAAATACCAGAAACAGTTCAGGCTTGCCTTGCAAAATGACTTTTTCAAAGGAAACTGCAAAATCAATGTGTGAAAAAAAGCTGGACAAACCTGTGACACCAGATCGCCTCTGCTCACACAGAAAGAATAAAAAACAAACCGCCAAAAAATCATTTCAGACATGTTATGAGAGTTTAGTACTTCGTTATTTTCTGGCATTCATGACTGAACCTAGCCTTCATTAAAGGTTATGCAAGAGCGTGTGCTGTTTTTAAAAAGCGTTTTGCTTCACTCACTTCACGTCGTCCATAAACACGGTATCTGGATACTGTGAGACATGCCACCTCACACAGATGGAGCCAAATCCCGACGTGCCCGTGACCCCGGTCCTGCGTCCCACCCGCAGCAGGCTCCTACCCCTGTCTTTGGCTTCCAAGGGGTTTGGAAGAGCACAACTGCAGGCTGGAAGACTCGGAAAGAAGATGCAAATACCTCAAAGTACACCAGTGAATTAATTCTAATCCACCAGTAACCCTAAGTAGAGAATGGGATTGCTCACTTACAGTCACAAACATCCAGAAAGAATAATACCAGCTGTGTAACACGTATCTTCCAGTATCACAATGTTTTTGAATGGTAAAATCTGTCAAAAACGCTAAATCTGCCACAACCCAACAGAAATGTTTGCAAGGCTTTATGGTTTCAGTAAAATACTTTGTAAATGATTAAAATTTTCTTTGCAGCAGTAGCAAAGCTGAGCACTAGCTAAACCAGATTCATTTCTATGTGCTGACACCAAATAAATGAAAGAATATAAAATTAGTAAAAAAAGACATCCCAAACCACAAAACACCCCCAAACCTCCCACCCAACACAGCTGGCCAAAGAACCACTGAACAGCCCTGCCTGCAGCAGGCTGTAGAAAGGGAGAACTTGAGAGTTCTTCAAATCACAGCTCTTGCACAGTGATGAATGCACCTTTAATTCAATCACTCTTCCCACAAAACCCACCTCATGTCACGTAAATGACATTAAAAGCCATTTTGCACTTGTTCCTGCCCACCCAATGCAGGACAATACTCAAGGACCTTACACCACATCAGCAAAGCAGGGCTGAGCCCAGGAGAGCACAGAGGCCGTCAGGAGGTCCCCTTGGCCAGGGCCACAGCAGCTGCCCCGAGCTCTCTGTGCAGGGTAGCAACCTGCACTCTCTCCTTTATCACCCCAATGACTGCAGCCTTTATTTACCTGGACAAATTTGATTTTTTTCCCCAAGAGAAGAGCTGTCTTGGTACACAGGCCAGGCGAGCAAGGAAAACTCGCCCATACAGCCTTCAACGTACATTCAGTATCTCAACTTTTCACGTCTGTTTTCACAAACCCAATTATATTGATTTACGTGTTCCTTGAGCTTATATTCCTTTTCCTCAATGTTAATTATATTGAGGGAAAGGAATATAAAATGGCTAGACAACAGAAAAGTGATAGGTCTTTGGATAGACCTTAATTTAAACTCTAATAGTAGCTTAATGGATCCTGGAGAGAAACCTTTTCAGTTCTTCACTCACATTGTGGCCTGCTGAGCCACCTATGCCATTTAATTCTTCTGTGCCCACATTTCACATCTCTAGGACACAAAAAACCACTAAGGAGTTCCTGGGTACACCTCTGGGTAAGCAGCACCATAGTCAGTAGTATTGTGAACTCTGCCTTCCTCCCAACTTGCTTCTGTTTTGGTTTGAGTTTTTTTTTTTTTTTTTTTTTTTTTTTTTGTTTTTTTTTTTTTTTTTTTTTTTTTTTTTTTTTTTTTTTTTTTTTTTGCTAGGGACCTCTAGGAGGAGTTAATTGGAAGAGAATACAGGAAAATAGTCCTAAAAGATGACTTGCTCTTTCTCTTTTGAAAAAAATCCTTGCATAGGGCCACATTTTTGCAAATACCCAACTTAAACCCTTGCAGTTGGAAAGTCAAGAGTCTCAGAGGCCTTGGAGCTGCCCCAGGAACTCTCCGCTCTCATTCCAGCCCTGCTCCACAGTCACAGCACTTGAGAAAGCACCAACTGCTTGCTACTGCTGCTGGAAATAGGATTCAAAAGAAAAGATACGTGGGAAGGACACAGTGGAAAGTCGAAGGAAAAAGCCAACAGGCCATCTTTTCTGCTGTAATAATTCAGAGACTGGAATCAAGCATTCTTTGTAGTGTGCTTGGAAAACTCTTGGAAAGCAGGGGCAGGGACCTTTCACCAGCACAAAGACACTTTGCAGATTGGGGCAGCCCTGCTCCTGAACACTTACATAGCCATTTATCCGGAGTTTGGAAACGCCGTACATGGGAGCCTTTGTAAATGCTGAAAAGAGCTGTCACTTTGCGTGAGTTCCTAACACCGCCTGACAACCTGTTAGAAAACACTCGAAGGCAAACGCCGCGCTCCTGGCCAGGATACATTAATCAACGTCTCCCAGAAGGGTTAAGAATTCAACCGAAAGCATCACATTCGTAACAAATTATTCCCTTTTTCTTTTTCTTTCTTTTCCCTCCTGCAAAGCTTGATGTTCTATAGTTCTGCCCAAAAGAATAACACTAGCTTGACAGCTAAAACATACTAACAGCTGAAAATTTGACTGCCTATCCCCTGAACAGCAAAGCATGAAAGGGTAACGGCAACACGGGTTTGTGAGAAACAGATCCTGGCCACCTTCCAATGAGATTCTATGTTTGCGTTGATAAAGACAACATCGACACAACAAACGCAGACCTCTGCAATGCCTTTGCTTCACGTTAAGAAAGAATAAGAATGAGACAGAAAATTTCCATTTACATAAACTGATTAAAAATTGGGTAAGTGACCAGTCACAAAATTTAACTTCCACATACAAAAATCCACATCCTTGATGATTTTCAAGAGTTAGGTTTTGTTCTAATGAAGTGATTTGTATTTTTACGAAGAACTGTGAAAAAGGCCCATCGTTACTAAGAAGTTTTACACTTTGAAAAGAATCAGGAGAGTGCTGAAGCATAAAGACAACAACTCCAAACGGAGACCGAGATGCTTGCGTAAGCTGGGTGGAAGCCGCCTCACGCCGCCCGGCTGACAGGAGGTTGTGTAACCCGCACCAGAGACAGATCAGCGGGCACGGGGGCTTGAGAGCCAGCCTTGCTAAGCAGTGACCCTGAACCAGGCCTAGGGAGGGCAGCGCAGCTGGGGACATCCCGTTGGGCAGCAGGAACGCAAGGCAGGAGTGTGAAGAGAGAGTTTGCTGTATCCTCCTGCTGCAAAAAGCATCTCCCAGCGCAGAGTACAGTTTTCAACGTGCCTCTCCGCACAGACCTAGCTTTGAGGATGGGCCATGAGAATCACCAAAGACTTGGGTCATGCTGGCCATGACTAAGGAGTTTGGCCTGCACAATCCATCTGAGAACGGTTAAGGGATTATCAGAGATTCATCCAAGAAACTCTTAGGAACCAAGGCAGGAGATTTGATGAGCTGATCACAGCGGTACGTTCTGACTTGAAGCCTGCGATGCAGTTACGCTACAGTCACGTTCCAAGCACTGTGCTCTTGGCTAAGCTCCTGGAATCCCAATTCGAACGCTAGCTATCAAATGCAAACAAGGGAGTTCAAATCTTGGCTAGACGGGACCTATGAAAACACGAAGTCAGCAGCACCAAACCTAAACAAGTGTGAGCGATGCTCAGCGATAGAGTTGTCCATCACGACCAGGGTTTGAACAGTGGATAAGCAAAAATAAACCCAGCCAAAACAACCCCCCTTCTTTTAACTGTATCTTGCACTGGCAGATTCACAACGGGTGGGCACAGACACATTTCTTACAAGTCAGTGCATTCAGACCCCTTAATCACAGCTGTTTAATAAGGTAAAATCTCTGGCCTACAGAAGTATGGATTTTATAATGGGATGTAAGGAAATGTTTCATATACTGTGTTTAACAAACTTCACCAGACATCCAGAGACTCCACAGAAAGCAATGTTAATCAGAAAACTATCAAGACAAAACACTATATAGAATTTTATGAAAGATTGCAAGAACAGAATATTTTAAAAGACTTTCAAAATGGGAAATTAGGCTATGGAAAAGAGTGGCCTGGCCAACGCTGGCTTTACTCCGCGAGCTCCCGCAGAGAGAGGGCGTATAAAGATGAGGCTGTTCCTGGCTACCTCGCGCACCCTGTAACGACGCGCACCCACGCAAAGCAAATAAAAACTCCTGTCCAGTCGGCCAAGCTTTGACTTCCAGCGCACTAACAGGTACCGCACAACTGAAGAACCCGCGCACAGAAGTAGCCCAACAGGAGTGTTTGCCCTCCTCTATTAATCTCAGTAAATAAAAAGACCAAAATCTCTTTGAATGAAACAACTAAAGAAAAAAAAACAACACAATATTGCATACAAATACATTAATTTGAGTGAGACCACCTGATTTGACTGCTTGGGTGTTTTGTTTGTTTTTTTTTTTTTAATTAAAATTGCATCACCTCCAACACTTGGGATTGTTGGTTCAATGTACGTTAAACATAATGGGTTTGTATTCAATAGATGGATAATATTATTGCTAAACACTTACGTAAGGAGTCATAAAGAGTAAATATAGGGGTTTTTTCCCCCCCAAAGATGGATCCCTTGCTCAGTAAAAATTAACTGCCTAAAAAACACAAAAGACAGCATCGTGAAAAACTTGACTAGAAGTCAGGAAAAATTACCTGGGAAATCTGCCAAGATTTTGTATGATTTTAAAACGCTTTATACTTACTCTTTAAACTTTCCAAAATTCAGGTATTTCACCTCTCCTTAGAGATTTTCCTATTAATGAAAACCAATCAATACATCCTTTCAAGATTACAAATGCTGGTCTCTCTGAAGTCCCTGTGGCTCACACAGCATGAAAGCTTTTTCTTGGTACGAAACAACAGCTTTATTACCAGTGATGGAGAACCAGCAGGTTGAGTAAGGCATTTTTACACCACCAGCAGTAACAGACACCCACTGTAAAGAAGGTAAATCCCGTAACCGCACTTCCCACAGTCCCCAGGATAAGTGACAGGTGAGTACACACAAGGGCTTCATCAGTCAACAAGTTATTGTTCAGTCGTGGGGAAACCGGTACTCATACAGAAAAATGAAAGCACAGATGTCTGCAGAGTAGATTGGGAAAAAAAATAACGTAGGATTTAACCATGTATCACAGCACATGTCTAGGAATGGTCCTACCCTGGGACAAAGAAACATTGTAGGATATATCCTCAGAGGAAAATGTTCAAGATCATTACTGAAATTAGAAGCAAAACAGACACCCTCAAATGATTCTGTTTACCTCTTTCTCAATAAAATCATTGTTTCGATACAGCACCACTTCTATAACACTCCTTGCCTTTCCCCACCTCTCAGCCATGGTCTGACCAACGTCCCCCGACGCAGCATCACCCCAGCGTCTCGGCTCACAGAGCCACCATGCTCACGTGGAACAGCGTGTCGTGAACAGTCACAGACGCAACCAAACGAGGCTTGATCTGAGGATGACAAACTGTCACCAAGAATAATCATAAAAGCTTCGTGGGTAAATCAAGGAAAG
Organism: Tetrax tetrax; assembly: GCA_009806455.1. NCBI lineage: Eukaryota > Metazoa > Chordata > Aves > Otidiformes > Otididae > Tetrax > Tetrax tetrax. The sequence continues at coordinate 82,560 of WHYT01012766.1, read as the reverse complement.
CAGTGAGGTATGCGTTTTGCGCAAAATGCTTTTGCTCAGAATTTCTGAAGGGATAGAGTCTCTCCTCCGTGAAACAGCACTAAGGGCAGATCTCTGAGTCTCCGCACGTGCATTTGCAAGCCTCAACTTTAATATTTTGATCCTTTTAAGTGAAAGATGAAAAATCCTGCTTTATGTTTGAATTAATTGTTTTATAGTTTGTTTCTTCACACATTTTCTAGAGAGATTTCAGCAAAACCTGCATGAATGTGAGGTACAGCAGATTGAGAGAGGATGAATGAATTTCAGTCTGAGTCTAATTCATCAGTAGAGTGCCCAGAAATGTCTTGTCAGACGACATTCTTACCCAATAACTTGCCCAATTCCTCCCAACACATCCTTTTTTGTATAACTGCATGGTAAATACAGGTAAGATACCATGATAAACAGCACAAATAAGGCATGAAAATACCTTAAAAGCTTACATAAGAGGGCAGGGCTGCCTTTAAAACTCATCGGCACGTTAAAACTCAAGGCCACGCACTCATTCGCGACTGACTGCACGCCAGTTCAAAGCACGCGCCGCAGTTTCAGTCCAAGCAACTGAAGTCAGAAACAGCAGTTTGCGCTTTGATTTCCAGCTCACGCTGACACTAGGGTGGAGAGGTACAAAAAAAAAAAAAAAAAGAGTTTGGGAAACACATGGCAGGGGGGAATCACTGTGCAACCTGGCAGCTGTTTATCCCACTGTGTGGACATGGCTTTCTATCGATGGGCTTCACTCATGAAAGCTGTGAGGGATTTCTGAGCCTGCATATTAGTTTCTAGATTAAGGCTTTATTAAAAATACCGTGCAGTGTATTAGCACTCATTTCTCAGCCACGCAAGGATCCGAAAAGTGTTTTACAGATGCTAATTTGGCCAGGTCACAGTTTTGCAAGACCAGACAGATGCAGGGAAAAATCGGAGCCAGTCTGAACTCATCCCGGCTGTCCTTTTCCGCAAGATTTCCGTACAGGACTATCCACACCTATGGGGTGCAGCTGGCCAGAGCCCGCCTCGCAAGCCTGGTCATCCAGAACGCGTTGGACTTACCGTGCACACACAGCCTAACACACACCCACTCGACATCCCTCCTCGTCTTGCGAGGAAGCGCACAGGAGCTCTATTTCCTTCCTGCTGGCGGTAACCGTACCTCCAAGCTCTCAATCCTGTAAGTCATTACCCTGTTAGCATGCCAGGCAGCACCAGATTGGACATCTGACGCTTCTCTGACTTGTTTAACACCATCTGCCTTCATGTGCGAAAGAACGGTCCAAGTCACAGAGATGCTGCATTACTCTCCAGAAGAGCACTAGTGGAAGTGATTCAGGCCATTATTAAATAATACTGTTCGTGTTCCGTTAACAGAAGCGCAAGGACCCATTTTTGGTTAAGAAAACACCGCCAAGGTCCGTTGGTTTAATTTTCTCCTGAAAGGGGAGCATATGGAAAGTCATCCCGTAGGGATCAGCGCTATTCTCCTAAACAGATGTTCGTGCCACAGGAAACATTAAGAAGGAAAGCAGGTGTGATTGATGAGATGGCTCACAAATACAAACCTTTGCCACAACAGGAACACCACTTCCAGTCAATTTTTGCACTGCATCAAGGCTTTAGAAGAAAGAAGTAATCAACTTTGACAGAAAGATGGGAAGGGAGAAGGGCAAACGCACACTCATTTTGTGTCCTTACAGAAACAATACTGTGTGTTAAAACAATGCCTAGAAAAAACAGCAATAATCTTTCCAATAAAGTGTTGTTATTTCACAAAAAACTCTTCAACATAAAGATACTACAGAGCTGATTTACCACTATAACAAAGTGGATTAATTTCTCTTTTGTTATTACTACTGTCTCTCTTAACCAACCTTAAGGTAATAACCAATGATTTCTTCTAGTCTATTGACTTGGTTGCTTCACTAAATATGCGCCCAGCCAGTGAAAAGAGACCTGCTCTCAAGAGATGAGGCTTTGTGGAAAACTAAGCATTAATCTCAGCGTTTTAGCCTCAGCCAAAAATCACACATTAAAATGCCTCATTGCTTTTGAGATTTAAGGGTTGCGTTTTTCCTTTACTACAACCAAAACCCACCACGTACGTTCTGATGGTATAGACAGCTCTAAATTTTCAGATTACGCTGAGCAGGATCTAGCCAGATATTTGATACCCCATCCTCAGGAAGACTGCATCCTTACGACCAGTGACCTTGGCAAATGCTCACAAACGCAGCATTTCTAGAAAGCATTGAGAAAAGGCTCCTTCATTCTGCAGACTTGCCGTCTGGTTACAGTTACGCAGTTACTCCTTCAAATTGAGTCGCAGAAACACTCAATGAAAACCTTTTTCCAACTCTGTCATTTAAGGAAAAAAAAAGAAAATCGACACAAGTAGGCTATTTAGAAGAAAATCAAAGCAGAAAGACAGCAGAACTATCAACATGCAGAGGGAACACTCTACCACAACCTCCATAGCCACCAAGCTGCAGCTTGGTAAAGTAAGGATAACAAACTTCGCTCCCATGACCTCATGACTTTGGGCTGGAAGGCAAGCCCCAGCGGAATGGTGAGACACGAAGAACCAGGGCCACACAACGATGCTGCTCGCTCCTCTGCTCCAAGGCTTCAGCATCTCAGCTGCTGAAGCACCGTGATCATCTCTGCATGCTGAGAAAGCCGGACGGTTTACTTGCACAGAACGTTTTGCTTAAAAATAGTTTGTCTGTTCTGTGCTGGACAAGCAACCATCAGGTTACATCAATTTATCTCTGCTCTCAAGTTCAAGGCTCCACTGGCATCAGACACTTGTGTTAGCTTCCTGACTCTGAGCCCCCAGTCCTTGCCACTAACTGCCCCAAAAAATCAAATTTATAAACCAAAGTGTAAATGCATAACCTGAGAGGAATCGTGGCTCATGAACAGAATGAGAGCCTGCCCTCCTGATTTTCTAAATAGGAAACACTACCTGGGCAACACAAAGCTTTATTGTTACAAAAACGTACGCGTTCAAAACCCAGTGATCTGTGCAACTGCAAACCTGATCTAAATTCAGGATACTACAGATCTTGAAAAGACAAACAAGAAAAAAAAAAACAACAACAAAAAACCCAGCAGCAATTCAGAAGCAATATAAGCACCCTTAAAATATGTCCAAATTAAAGTGGGTTTTTTAATGTTCCTTTCTGTGAAGTTCCCACTTTGCACTAGTACCCAGCAGGTGTTGGATGAAACCTGAACATTCTGACAATACAGCTCCTGGCTTTTGGGAAAAAAGACAAGCAATAGCTCAAGCTCCTAGCAGGAAGAGTTTCTTCTTCTGGAAGCCTCCTACCTAAGAACTTCCAAGGTCAACTGCAGGATATGCCAGATAATCTTGTTTGTAAATTCAGCAACCTTCACCTTAAAACCAGCAACCTTCATCTTAAAACAACTAGAATTCTTGTCATGCCATTCCTAAAGCAAAGCTGTGCTAAAACCTTACTCCTCCTCTTTGTTCCGTTTACTCATGGCCAGTTGAGATACACTGCTTTCCGAGCCCATTTCATCCTTTAGCCTTCATGGCTCTTTTCCTTCTAGCGAGTTTTCCCTCCCTTTGCCTTCCCACAGAGCTATTACATCCCCTCACGGTTTGCCCGGCTAACCAGGCCAAAGCCTGGCCTTACTTTTATACGCAAGGCTCTCCATTCAACTCATCACTCCGGTGGCCCTACGTGATACGTTCTTTCTTGAAGACACCGACCACAACCGTAAGGGTGGTCTCTGCACCCAGACAAGTCACTGCTTCCCTTGGGTGCTCGATTCCTCTGCATGCAAAATGTGGACAATTTTTGTTGGCTGGGCTGTTTTTTGAAGTCACACCGCAATCCTTGCGCCATCTGAACCCAGTTCAACACACTCTTAACGACATAAACGCAAATATAATTTGCGAACAGCTCAATTTAAAGATGACTTATGACTGTGGAGTTTAGGTTGGCTCCTCACCAAACTAAACCAAACTTATATAAACCATGTGCTGATTGAAATAACAGTGCTCACAGGACTTGCCAAATCAATATAAACGCAAACCTTGTAACCCTGAACGTGTGACCAAAGCCATAGCACAGAATAAGAGAACTGCAGCAAGTGGGGGTCTGGAGGCCAACTGGAAATACCACTGGTCTGTTCCCTTGCTCCAAGACAGGAGCAACGATTTCTAAATTATTCCTGACAGACCTGCACACCAGCTCCAGCGAGTCTCCCTAGGGAATATCTGTCAATGCCTAAGTGCTCTTAGTTGGAAAGTTCTCCCTTTTCTCCAACCTGCATCTCCCTAGTTTCATTTTAAGCCCGTTAATTATTTGCCTCTACATAGCAGGCAGGAAGAATCATTTATTCAACTCCTCCTTTAAGTAGGCTTTTGGGTTGGGCTGGGTTTTTTGGTTTTTTTGTTTGTTTTGGTTTTAAGATGTTATTCTTCAAATATCTCCAATATCTTTATCTCTGTTACCTCCTCCCCAGACTGGACAAACCATCTCTCACTACCAGCCACACACCGGAGGTCTTGGTTGGCTTTTGTAACCCATGCTGGATTCATTCTGACTGACTGGTCCGCATCTTTCCTGAAGTGAGATGCATGAAGTGGTTCACAACCAGAGAGCACGCTGTTAGTTATCCAAGGGAATTGTCCAACATTTTGTATATTAAGATTGGGAGACTGGGGAACATAAGCGGGAAGCAGAGCTTGTGGTTCACAGCCCCCCTTCTGATGGATATCCTGGCTGCTGGGCAGAGGTTGGTGTTTCACAGATTCTTAATTAATATTAAATCTGAAAAATAGATAGCATTTCAGTGGTCAGCAGCCAGCTGAGGTTAATATGACTGTTCAAACTTCGAGCTGTTGATTCAGTTTATCTGTGGGATCTCCAATACAATACTGCTCTAATCCATTTTCTGGAAAACCTTTCGGGTATCTCTTAGAACCACGCGACAAAGCATCCCAGTTAGAGGAAAATTCCAGAAAAGTCTATAGGCTCTGCAGTACTTGGGCTATTAATCTTTAAACAGAAAGAGTTTTTCAGAAAGGTTTGAAGAGGCTCATATATCTCAATTAGACGCCCTCCTAAACCAACGCCTCAGAGGGGCTTGTGTTGCTCTTTCTCACCGGGGCATCTCCCTTTCCCAGCGACTGTGCTCACAACCGTGTGGTTTGGGCAAGCTCACTCGTTTGTATTTTCCATCCAGTGGGATTTCCAACAGTGGCCAAATTCAACCTGACACCAGCTGGGTGGGTATCAGGTTCAGGGCTACCGTATGGCCCCGGCAGACAGAGGCAGTGCGAGCGTGGCTTGCTCATCTAAAGACCGTAATTAACTCTCCTGAACTGTATTTCCCCTCTGCTGTGCCTAAAGCGTAGTGAATATTACGTGGACATTTGGGGATCAAATGCACGAAGTCTGAAATAACCGCGCTCCCCTTGCTTTGTGTGCTGGTGTTGCACGTCCAGCCTGCCTTTCCTAACCGGTCACATTTTAGCTGCCCTCCAAATCGCTAGCAGACACCAGCACTTGTCGTCCTCTATATCCACATCATACAACCGTGCCTCTGTGTGCGGACAAACTTCTCCAGTATCGGGCTTTAACCGCATTTTCCCATGTTCGTTCACAGCAATTCTGAGAGGAAGGAACATTAGGAACTCATCACCTTGCCTTAACACCACACGCAACTGCACTCTCAAAGCCAGCCCACCAAGAGAAGCCACCTCTGCAGAAACAAGCCGTGGAGGGGGAAGAAAAAGTCCGAACGGTCATCTAACCTGGAGCTGTATTTTCACAGAGGCTCTGTTAGACTTCCCTGTTTCCCATCAGCTCGTTATCCACCCACTTACCGGTGCCAGCAGAAGAAACACCGGTTGTTTTTTCATCACAGAAGAATCTACTCAATTTTTTTTTTCATACTTGAAACTTCATACGGAAGATTTTTCTTTAAATGTAGAACATTACACCACACAGCCAGGTGTTACATGCTTGGTTTCCTTTATAGTAAAAGTTTGATCAGACAGATAATAATTTATTTAAATTATATATAAAGTGAGAAAAGGATTTCCTCACCCAATCAAATTTGCAGGCTCTTGAGAAAAATTCTCGAATGTTTCAATCTAAAAAAAGCTGTGAAAAATAGATGCAGAGAATACATACCATCTCTAAAAACAAAACCAAAACAAAATAGGTGTGCACTTAAATCCAGAACAAAACACATCTCTTGATTTAAATAACTCGAGAGAGCTTATTGAGGATGAAAGAGGACTTGGAAGAAATTCTAGGAGTAGGTCTTTTCAGAATCCAGGTAATATAGTGTAAATATTCGCTGTGACATGAGGAAATTGGGCTCCCTTTACAATAGGGATGCCCACCTGGAAAAATAAACTAGCTGGAAATAAACTGACGAAGCACAGGTAGTCATCCTGGATAAGCCAGGACAACCTCTCATTGCTTACTAGAAACTTAAAGAAAAAAAAAAAGAAGCCAAATTCAAAGGAAGCCACCACAGGCCTGTACATATCAGTTTAGAGGGACGGTCAGTTAGACTGCAAAGAGGATGTAACTAATAATTTTCTTATTATGGCTTTTATATGTTGGCTGCCGTTCCGAGAAAAGATGGATTAAATACCACGGCTGTTTGATTGGACTTCAAATTAAAAGCTCTGCGATGACCTTTCATTCCCAGCAGGGTGTTTCGGTTTTGGTTGTTGGGGTTTTTTTTTTTTAAAGTCTATTAACTACATTAGGTCCTCCAGAACATTACCCTGAATACAAATGGTTTCAAATGTAAGAGACAAAAATAGGATAGGAAATAAATACGTCAACAGAGCTCTGGCCTACAACTTCAATTCAGAGATCTCCCGGATTTCCAGCGGCCGCTTTGGGCACCAGCGGGTAAGATAAAAAGAAACAAACACTAAATCCATGCACTATAATATCAAGATGTTTCAGAGGGAGATACGATTTTGCAACTTGAACACACACAAAACCAGACTCTTCTAAAGCCTTGCAGGCTCAGCCTGTAATAGGATTTAATATTTCCGACTTTCCGCTAAGGAGGCCGTCATGGGAAGAGACCGGCCCTAATCTGCAGCTTCTGAAAGGAACCAGGAAACAAAACACCCTTACCTACTGAACTTGAAAAGGAAAGAAAACAAACCAACTCTAGGGTAATTTCTTAACTGTGTTTAAATTCACACAGGCTTTTCTAGAGCGGGAGACATTCAAGTGAAAGAGTCTGAGAATTTTCATCAAGCTTTAGACGCGAAAGTGCTCAAAGACCACTCATTTTATATTAACACTCTCAAAACAAACATCATTTGATTTACTGCAAATATCATCCTTTTTCTAAAAGATGTATTTCTAGTCTAAAAGATTAAAAATGTACAAGTTGGAGTTCCAAGATGTTTCAAGTAGCTGTAGCTAAATTCTGGTTATCCCAAAAAATGCTGGTCAGCAATATTCAGGAAAGGACTTGCTGGACACTGGATGAGTCTTGCCAGCAAATTCATCCAATTTCCAAAGAAATCAACGGTTTGAATATCATAAATAAAAGTAATAATAATAAAACGTTAAAGTCTAGGTACAGATTATCATCCCATACAAAAACACCACAGCATTTTTAAGATTGAAGAAAAACTACTTATGAGTCAAACTGATTTGCTTCAAATATTTTAAAGCTTGGTTTTCAGAAGTTTTCAAAATTATAAATTCTGAGAATATTTTATTGACTGCAATGAAACGAAACTTTCAGCATAGCCTTCCTTGGAGCACTTAAGGTAAAGGCAAGGCTTAGGTAGGACTCTACCCAACAAGTTTACAATCCACCTAAACCACTCCAGGTGCTTCATAAAGCACTTGAGAATTCATAAACTACAGACGATTTTTATTTTTTCTTTTTTTAAAGATCATCCAGGCATGCTTTGCCCACCAGAAGTACATTATATATTCTGCACCACTACAATTATGAGTGCCACATACTGCAATTAGTTTTTAAACCCCACATTCTTTAAAGGGCCTTTTAACAAAGAATAAGACTCACTGCGATGATCTTATTTAACAGTTGCTAAATTTAGGAAGGTATTGCCAATGTTAGATTCTTGTATTTATCTCACCTGTACAAACAGCTTATCCTCCTTATTATGTATCACTACTAAGGCACCTTTGTGGTTTTTTTGAAAGTAATTCTCACATCTCTCTTACGGATACACAGTAAGACCAAGCAAACAGTGAACGTCAGCTCTTTAACAAGGCTAAACGCTACAAAATGAACCCGGAGAGCAGCTATAACATTCCTTAAAGGCAGCAGAATTACTGGATTTTTCTCTGAGAAGCAAGGGAAACATTTGAGCATTTTTTTTTTTACCTCCATATCTAAGTTTAAGGAGAAGTCAATCAACTGAACCACTGACTCTCTAGCTATGTTGTAAATATATATATTTACAAATACGCTGATTTTGCATTGTGGTTTGCCTTTGTGGAGATTACAGCTGTGGTACAGGCTGCATACTCTGTGTGTGTGTATTTATATGTATATATATAATTGCTTTCATTATCTCTCTCCAATTAAACAATAATTGTTTGTTCACATTAATCTCGCAAGAGAAATAACACTCTTGAGACCTGCTATCATCACACTACTACCAGTGCAAGGAATTATTTTAAAACCAGGTAAATCTGCGTGGTAATTTTGGGCAGACCTCAGAACAAAAGCTGCTGCTCTGGGATTGTTACTACATTTCAAAACATACAGCAGGGTTAAAACACAGACTGAGTATAACGCTTACTGAAACACATGCATAAATCCTGGCTCAGGGATTTTAAAACTTTGAACCTGAGCACCTGAGAAGTAGTATGCAGCTTATTTTTTTTTTTTTAAGCTGAGCTCATTAACACAGGTGAATAGGCTTTCATGAGCAATTACTCATCTCACTGCCTTAGACCTATAGGAGTAATTAACATTTCAGTATGTTTAAGATCTTCTAGTAAAACCAGTCCTTCCATTTTTCTGTTCATGCAATCAAACACTTCTTTGTCACAGATTACAGTTCATTCTGACCCTGAAATGCGTATCCTCTGAAAAAAACACCTGCAAAACTGTACCAAGTTGATAGAAAAACGGAATACACACATATACAGGCTGCAGCTCTCCTTACAGCACTCGCTCCCCAGTTACTGGGAGCTGGGCACCTTTCACAGACTTAATAAAGTTACAAAGAGTAAGACAGGACTAAGAAAACTCATCCCTTCTAGGGGATGAGGTTGTCATTAAAAAAATGCAAAGGTTGTTTTTCAGCCTCTGTTTCTTCAGGAAATAAGACTGCACTGATTGCACTGATGCTGTGTGCGGACACAATACATTTAGCAAGTAATTCAGGGGAGTGACTCATGGAAACAAGGCAGCTTTCAATTTTCAGGCAAATTGAAATAAAAGGGAAAGAAAGTCTCTAGTTGCCCCTACGGAAGGAAAAACTGCAGAAAAGCACGACCCTAGTAGCTGTAGAATCCCCAGAAAAGCACATTCAGAAATAACCACGCTGCGAGAAGCAGCTTGCATCTTATCAGGGACCAGGGACTCCAAGCAGGAGATGACTTCATTGTTACCAGCTGACAGAAACCCATTTTGAAATACAGGCTGTATATCTTCTAAGGTACAAAGGTCACAGTTCAGAAGACATTACAGACGTCTCCCTTTCTGCACACAAAAATCAGCTTAGTGGAAATGTTTAAATGGCTTTTTTTCCTTTCGCTAACAGAATCCATAAATTACAATTTCAGCTCTAAAATCTGTGATCCAGCAACTAGGATCACAGAAAAAGCATGCATAAAATACACAATATATACATTTTATTAAATTTCCAGCATGTGTACCGTTAAATTATGAATTGCAACATCAGCATTAGGGTAGCTAAGCACCAGCAAGGCAGCCAGACTACAAATATCAGCCATTGCTAAGAATCAGAAACTAAATCATCACACAAGAGGCTATAAAATGCCTTTTCACCTCGTCTCACTACATGCTACATCATTTTCCTTTATTTCTCTTATTCTCGCAAATTCCAACCTCCACCTCAGGTTCATCAGGATTTTCAAAAAGAACACAGCTGTCACCCACCGAGAGCCCCACTGCTGCCCAAGAAAACACCTCTCACAGCTGAAGACTGCTCAGTGAAATAGTATTTTAGGAGATGATCACAGAAGATAATTTTGTGGGATTGTGAAGATGACCCTCTAAAGAAAAGAAACATGAAAAAAAGAACAAGTGTATTTGTATGTACTCTGTGGTGGTGCAGAGGGGGTTAAAGAGCAGGACCCTGTCCTTGTAACTTGTGGGGTGGTGGTGGTGGACAGGGAAGAGGAGGAATGAGAAGACAGACATTAAACTGTTTTTTTTTTTTTAAAGCCTATTAGAAAGTTTTATGAAGTAGCATTCATTTTTAACAAAGCCTCCCTAAAAATGCACAAAGGAATGCAGGAACAGGTTGATGAACCACCCTGTGCAGTCCTCCCCTAATCCATAACAAAACCAGATCAGCATCGGTCACCCCCTCACACTGAGAATTTGGGATCCAGCAGCGACACAGATTTCATTCTCAGGTCCCAGGTCAGTAAGCTGTGTATTTTCTGTTACGCCCTGTCCAGGCAAAGCCATCTCCCCAAGCACACACCCTCTGGCTTCAGTCGTTCTCCATCTCCATGCTGAAAGACTCCCTCCAACACAGACTGCACTCCCCAGCGACACTTGTTATAAATTGAGTTGCTGTTCAGTAAGATCACAAAAAAAAACCAAACAAGCAAACATGAATAGGTATTAGTGTGGCAAAAGTCAACGAACAGCCACAGTCCTGTTTATTTGCAAGAGTTGTTTTTGAATACACAACTATTCTCAAGCATCATCTCAGGCATCTCATTTGACGCTCAAGAGTTTGCAGCCCGATCCCAAAGGTATTTAGAGGAAGAGTTTTCTCTGAAGCCCACCTGTGAGTGAGCACAAGCCTGTTCTCCCCCTCCCTCAAACCACCCAGGAGATAACTCAAAAAAGTTTAATTTACTAAGCTTTGTATATAACACCTCAATGCTACTTAGAGGAAGAATTGCTGTTTCTAATAGTTTTGTAGCTTCAATGGTCCAAAGCTTGCAATGCAGGCTTCATCTGAGTAAGCAGGTACAGATCTCAGACCCCACAGGTTTTCAGTGTTAACTATTTCTCATGGCACGGGATGTCACAATTATCTCCACACAGTGAGCACAGCTGCTGTCCTCTCCCACACCACACCTTCCACAGCAGCAGCCCAGGCAGCGCTGGAGGGTATTTCATGCCAGGGGCATGGGCTTTGGCAGGGCGCTCAAGAACAGGAATTCAAGTAGTCAAGCCACCAAAAAAAAAAAAATTTAAAAAAAAAATCTCACAAGATATCTATCATTTATTCCAAGTTAAAAAGAGGTTTTACTTCATTTCCCTCTCCCAACCACAGATATTTGCTACAAGTTTTTCTTCTATAGTTTGAAAAGAAAGCTTAATCCTCTTCCACGTGCAAGGATTCAGAGTTGCTGATAGCCCAGAGGAAACCGCAGGGTGCCTTCGTAGGAGTATCTCGTATCATGTGGGAATCCATCCAGTTGGCTTAATTTAACTTGATACTATAAAAATAAAGCACAAAGTTGACCTGGGTCCAAATGCACCCTTCTGAAGGCACTTGCAGCTCTGACACCCAACCCTCCAGCTGCCAGGGTACTGAAGGCACCATGCCTTCTCCTAAGATGAGGTGCCTGCAAAAGCTGAGGTCTCTTGCATACGCCCCAAACGGCCTCTGTGTTAACTCAGTTCAGTGCCTCCTTGTATATAAACACAGCTGGGACCCAGAAATGAACTGTCCATCCATCCCTCACAGTTAAGGCTGAGACACATTTGTGGAGCACATCCACCATACCATCACAGCTGGGTGATGGCTCCTACTTTCCTCTTACATGACACCTAGAAGAGATATTCCCCACCTGCCCTCCCATGGTGGCAGTACTTCAGACCAAAGGACTTGCATGAACAGAGGAGATTCATTCCCAATTCCCATCCCCACCTCCAACAGTCATCAGAGCCTTTACCAAAGCCTCCAATCTGCAGCTAAGGGAAGGGTGAGGAGCACACCTTCTCCAACTTCATGCCTCCAAGACCTGGGATTCTTCCATTCCCAGCTAAGAAGTGAATCCCAAGAGAAAACACTGGAGCTGTAGGACAGCAGAGCGGCTAGACACAGCTCTCGCCTCCCTCCCAGGCAGCCCATGGGTCTGAAGACAGAGCGACCAGCTGTTGGATGGAGCCTTCCCCATCAGCACGCAGCTCTTCTGGGCCCCCGCTCTGAGCCAACGCAGCTCTCCACCCACACCACTTGCATCATGCCGAACAAGTTACAGGCTGCACTGTGCATCTTTATTGGAACTGGCTCTAGAAGCCCAGATTCACCACCCACTGCAGGTCTGAGACCAGCCAAGGTCTGACATGGAGACTCCCAAGTGAGTTTTCTATTTAAAGACCAAACGATCACTGCTACTTGACACCAATGAGGCTCAGAAGCTCGACAGCCTAGAATTTATAGCTTAAAACTTGCTTTAGACCACTTTAGTTCAGTTCAGGAGTCTGCCACCCATCTGAGGACCAGCAGATTATCAGCAGGAGCTCTCCTCTCACTTTTTTTCAGAGGGAAGTTACAAAAAAATTCCCATTTGTTTCCTGGAATGGTGCTACAAGAGCTTCAAACCAGCAAGGCCCTCACAATACAAATAACCCCCAAATGTCACACTGTGTTCTCCCCCCTCGCTCACCCCCACCTGCCTGCGCTGGGAGCCCCTGGAGATCACAGGCTTCAGTTAAGCTGAACTGCCACAACAACTTCTTAAATTAATTAAGATCAATGGAAGATGTTACACAAGTTATTACAACTTATGCTAGAAAAAAAAATGAATTGGAAGCCTGGAGGGCAGCGAGGACTGATGCTACATCCTCAGATGATGTGCGAAAAGCACCAGACAAGGGAGAACATAACCTGAAGAGGCAGGATCACAGATGGGCTGTACGCGACCGTTCTAGGTCGTTCTTACCCATTCGTTGTGTCCTGTATCCTGTGGCTTAAATCAAGTGGTTGTGTATTTTCTGTACTTCTGTTAATTTTATATCTGCACAAACAACATCAAGCACATGCAAAGCCACCCATGTTAGTCATAGATCACACTGTTTGCATGATCAAGATATTCTCCTCCTCCATTACTGAACTGAAGGGAATGTAAGTCTTACCGAATCAAGAGAAAAGCAAGTCCATATTATTGGTGCAACACTCGCTTTATTATCTACAACAACTCTCAAAACACACACTGATACACACAAGAAACAAAACAAGTTCAGATGCACATAACCATGGCAATTCTCCTTAATTAATCAGTAAAGCCTAGAACAAAACCAAACCTATCTGGAATCAGTCTTACAAGATCTAGGGATTATAAAATGTTTTGGCAGAGCGCTGTGCAGGCCCGCGGCCATGAGATACATCCGCTGGATATTTTGTGATTTCCCCCCCTGCTTCTGCGCTGTTCTATTTTAACAGACAGAATTGATTCTGCTCAGTCAACCACCACAGCTGTATCAGTACAGCTAGTACAATGGGTCACCCAGAGTGTTACCCTAACTGAAAGAAATCCAGACACAGCATCAGGAACAGTAGTGTTTAAAAAGCTGCTTGTTGTACAGAAATCTGGAATAAACACTGTAATTTTAATCCTTCAGGCACACAGCAGCAAGAGAACAGAACATCCATGTCAGAAGCAGACACAGGCAATGCCTGGTTTATACTGCTTTTGTAAAATAAATACTCAGTTCTCCATATATGAAGTGACCAACTATCATCTGTTCTTTTTAATAAAACCTTATAAAAAATTTTATAGGACAGAAACAATTTTTATTAGTTGGCTGAAGAAAAAGCCTTCCTCCATCTGTTCAGTCTTATTGGGTTTAGGCAGTTTTAAGCACTTGAAACACGCTGACAACAGCATTTGGACAAGCCCTGCTCCTCCATGGAACACTGCCTTGCTGTGCTTGGAACAGAACCACAGATTAAGGCCCAAACTTTACGAAAAAAATGAACGGAAAAGGTAAGATAGTTCCCCAAAAGCACAAACAATGGGAAAAAAGAAAAAAAAAAAGAGCCATCCATGTGGATTTACATTCAAATTCTGAGTTATCATGAAGCAAAGCCTTGTAAGCAATTTTCAGGAGAGCTGGACTACAGCAGGACTTTCAGAATTTGAGAAACGTGAATCAGTAGCTCTAGTAACCAACTACAGTACAGTTTTCCCCCCCAAAAAAGCATGGCAAAAAAAAAAAAAAAAAAAAAAAAAAAAGACTAGCATGTATCAGAAACATGCCCATTTCATTTTGGGCTCTCATTTTTTAGAAAAGCTAGGAATCAAAGCTGTTTTGAGTTCACTTACCTAACTAAAAACATTAAAATTCAAATTAACTTCACTGAAGTGCTGTTGAGATTCATAATAGCATCAAATACTAAGTGTTTCATTTCCCTTTAAGAGGTCAGGAATGAAGATCAGATTGAATTCACAGAAAATGGCCAAATAGGAGAAACCCCACAAATGTTATCTGAGCCTGTATTCTATCTGTTTTCCTCAGAGTTCATGAATAAGCGTTCTGTGTCCCTCTGTAGCAAACAACCCAAGAACAGATGGTATTAGGTCTTAAGTTACTCCTTCCCTGATAGTTTAAACAGGACATATTCCCATAAAATGGCATTTCATTTTGCCCATTGCTCCCAGTGCATATTTAACCACCACACCACACAGCCATTACACTGCATTAACACCACATAGCAAAACTGTTCTCCAGTAAATCACTTAGGAAAGTCTGATTGTGTACACCGTGACACTCGATAGGAATTGAAATGCATGTGCACTTATATGGAATATTCCAGAGAAGGAGAGAAGAAATCCCATCAGGTCCAGAAATTCATTATTTGGAGTGAGGCTGTAGCCACAGGGGGGTTAGACAGACTATGGCATGTTCAGCAGGGGTAATTGCTTCCAAAAGCATTTTTGAGATGACAGACTGAAAATCCAAGTATGTAAGACCATTCAAGCCTGAGATGGAGCATCTTCCAAAAACAAAATTCAAGATGAGTTTACTCATTTTTCTTGAAGGGATATGCCCACACACCACTAACCATGCATATTTGGAGTAAGCCAAGTCACTGCTAACAAAACAGTCACTCTAGGAAGGTTTTGGTAATGGCAAACTGACTTAGAACTCAGCCTAAATTCATCAGTCCCTGTGGACAACTGGCTGGCAACTGAGATGCTTCCTAAGGCTTAGAGGTGTTTGCTGAAATCCTGCATCCATACCACAGGTGATCAGACAGGACTTGTGATCCTCTCCTTGCGCCAAATTCTCAGCATCTTTTACATGGGGCATGATCATCAGCAAGGAGAAAGTCAGAAGAACAGCTCAGCAGCTCTGCAGTACCTGATGGGCAAAATTACCAACAAGCAAGCTGTTCTGGATAAACATCATGGCAAAAGGAGGTACGGACTCGATTTCTCTGGAGGACGGTGAGATTGTATTCATGGATATGGGAAGCTGCTTATGGTTTGAAGATCAGTCTATTCCGGAGCAAGGGACCAGTAACACAAAATGGATTCTATTTTGTGATTTAAGTACTCTTACTCTTGGGTAAGAAAAAAGAATTACAGAGAATGAGGGTGCACACCTTGCTTTTTACATGCCAAACAGCTCATACTCTTTCACCAGCTGATCAAAGCCTTATTTGCTCTGCAGAAGTGAAATGAAGGCAAAGAGGAGCTACGACTCTTCTCTCTTAAAGAAAAACCCTCACACCAGATCCAGCGAGATTTGTAAGTATCTATCATCTTGCAGTTTTAACAGCTGGTCCAGGCTCCACCACAGAAGAGGCTGCAACCATCCACTGCTGCAGATAATTAATTGTAAAACTCACTCCTGGCAGAAAGGCAGGCTTCTCATTTCAGAGCAGGCAGAAGGGCAGCAGGAAAGGAGTGAGCTGGAGCCTCTGTTTCAGGGCTACATGGAAACACCAAGATACTGGATGAAGGTTGTTTCTAGCTGACTTAACTCCACAGGAAAAAAAAAAAACAGCTTCCCCTTCCTTGCCAAGCTAGGTTTCAAACACACTAAAAGTCAACCTTGGGATAGCACCTGTGCTTTCTAACAGGCCAGTATCCTTTCAGGGAAACAATGCATTTCCAGGGTAACTTCAATTTCACATGTACCAACTTAAACAAGATGAGAACCAGTTCTGCTCCTGCACAACCATTTCAGATATCCTCCAAACGTTATTGCATAAACCCCTCCTATTTCAGAGCAATGAAGATGTCCCAACAGGAGTGCCAAGTGTCATACATCTCACATGACACGCCTTCGGCTGCCCTTCTCTTGTCCCTACCCTGTCCAGGTATCACACAGCAGCATTTCCCTTGTATTGATGTGTTCTGGCTAGCCAGACCTACCAGAGCCTAACAAACACACCAGTAAGTGCCCTGACACAGGTGCTGACTGCCAGCAGCTGGGTAAGTCTAAAAACCAAACCACCCCTGATTAGACAGCTGTAGCAAGCTCTTCTCAGCACTCAAACCCAGACCTACCACTCCAGCTGGGCTCCTGAAGCATGGAAATTTCTTAGCACCTCCCTCCACAGTCCCTTTATACCTGATCCTCATCGGAGGGCCTCTCTCCACCCAAGAACCACTCTTCCCAAGCTCTGCAGCATCTCTAATCTCTCAGAGCATGCAAAGCCCCCAATAACTCCAGTAACCATCAGCTGAATTGCCATTGTCACTCCTCTTTCAGCGCATCACTGCCAGTGCCACTGAGCTCTCTTCTGACCTCGGTCACACCCTAACCACAAAACAAGGCAGCATTTGGACCATAAACCTTATACACACAAGTCAGACTGCATATCTAGTGCAAACATTACTAAGGTCAACTTTTTTTTCCCTGTCAGCTGTGGGCAAGAGATGACCAAAGGGACCAGGAATATCTTTCACACCAAGCTCTGACTTTATTTTAAGTAATGTCCTCTCACTGGACCCCAAACATTTAGCGTGAAGAGTTTAACCAGGATTAAAAGAGCACCAACCGACCTTCAGGCAAAACATACTCAAAAGCAAAAGGAGTCTTGTCTGATTCAAAGGCAGAACCTGAAGTCTGACCCAGCTCTACTTCATCTACTGAATTTGAGAAACAGTCTATTAATAGTTCACTACTGTAGCCCTATCCTGCTTCTCCATGTCAGGAGAACAGCTACACTAACAAACACCAGTGAGAAGCACATGTTTTCATATTGACACTGTAAAGCAGAGCTAAACCAATCGTTCACATTTAAACAGAAGTCACTATCTCAAGAATTAACTCAAACCAGACAAAATTAGTCTGAGTTAATTTAATATGAGCACACAGCAATATCAGATCCAAGCTTTCAGATACAGCCTCCCTCCTTTCTTCCCTCAAACAGATTTCCTACATTATTCTGTTCATTCACACTACAAAGTTCACCCGGCCAATAAATTAACAGCAGAGAGAGTAACCAGCTACTACTGCAGCATCAGACAAATGCTGTCAGCCAAGAAGGATGCTAACAAAAGCCAAACTACCACACCAGTGAAAATCCTGAAGATGTTACCTTTTCCAGAAAGAGATACCCAGATTCTTGATGTAGGGGTGTAGGACATCCTCCTCCAGCCTAGCGTTATGATTTTAAATGCCTTTTTAAATTCACCTTGCATTAAAACAAAGTTTCATCTCATCTTGTACTTCTAGAATATTCATGCCATATTAAAATCAGCCAACTATCAGCCAACCTGGATGAGTTTCTCAGTTAAGGAATAAAAACTGAGATCGAGAAAATACATTATCAGTTCCCATATTAATACTGCATACGAATCAAATGAGAAGTGTTCAGAACTGCATCCGCATTTAGAACTTAATTTTCAGTTAAGATCTGTGCTCTCCAAAAATCTGAAACTCCTGAATATCTGAGTGACTCAAGACATACAGTGTACTCTCCCTTTTTTTTTTTTGGTTCAGGTAGTTTGAAAAGACTGACAGTGACATAAAAAGGAAAGAGTGCTACAAAATCATGAAGTAAAGCACTTACCTTGTAAAGATAATTAAGCTTTTTCCTTACAGAACTTGGCAAAGAAGGTGCAGATGCAGGAGGGGTAAGAAGTTGCCACCTTAGAGCAGCATGGCTGTGGCTGTTTTACCCCTACAGAGCCCTTGTTTGGTGGCCATTTGGCAAATGCCATCAGAGCTATTCCAATACCCTTAATTTCTAATTTCAGCTATATGGGCAGGGAAGGACAACTGACCTCTGCCCATCCTTCACTCTTACAGAGCTCCCCAAACACCTCCAACAGCCAACACCTGAACCGAGCTCTGTCCCAGGGAGCACCAAGAACTCCCACACAGAGCACCTGGAAGCCAACTGTCCTGAAGAGACCAGCATCCACCTAAGCACCAGTACACAGAGTGGAGAACAAGACTTGGGCAACCAGCGGAAAAAGCCTGGCTTCCCTGCTGTGCTCACCAGCAGGCACTTACCACCTTCCCACCATGGCTACAGCAACAGCAGGATGAGAGAGGCCATCCTTTCTACATTTTCAACTAAGAAAACTAAAATTACAGACAATCAAACAGGAGTTCCATATTCCCAGTTCAAGAGAGAACCATGAAGTAGAGTGAGGTCTTGGCATGTGAGATAGTACCAGGTTCCACTCTTCTGCACTTCATCTCCATGTCCCCAAAGGGAAACAGGATGGGGGTTTTGAAACCATCCATTTAACTAAAAAGAATATTTGGCATGCCAGCAGTAGATTGGCAAAAGTCTATATTCCTTATTCACCACCTAACATTTTACTTTGGAGTGCAACACTGAAGTTCTATGCTGAAGCCTCACCACACAGCAATTGTATGCCAGCAATTAAAATTAATTATAGCTGTTGAAAACCTTAGCATGCAAACCCTTCCAAGCTGCAAGGGCACGTTAATCCTGCTCCAATACTTCAGCTTCAGGAAAGAACAATAAACTTATTTTCTAGCTAGAATGTGACTGCAGCTTTCACGTCTTCAGACAGGTCTAAACCCCAGATCTCGTTTGGTTAAGCATTTGGATCCTACCCTAATCCAAGCTATATTTTGGTTCTGAACCCTAAAGCCATCTTTTCAATGAAATAAAACCACTGAACAAGATCAGCTCACAAGGTCTTTGTACAGATGGACAAAAAAAGAGACAGAGACAAGCAACAGTACAACTGGGCTGAAAAAAGTGCTGAGCAAGTACAAGGGATTAATGCCTGCGTGGAACCTCAATACTGTTAGTTTTTAACTCCCTGGCTCTAAAAGTAACAAGCACAAGTGCATCTCCAGAAAAAAGACAAAGTACAATTTGTTGCAATCCTTCCACAAAAAAAAAAAAAAAAAAAAAAAAAAAAAAAAAAAAAAAAAAAAAAAAGGCTTCAGGGTGGGCTTTGACAGTGTGAGACTGCAGAGGAAATAATTTCGTCTTCAACAGCATGGTGATGATGGCTTCTGCTATGTATATCCAAACTTAAAATTTCTACAGAGAAAGAGACAAACGGGGGCACAGCTTACGTAAAAATTTCCAAAATGCTGTGAATAGAGTGATTACTTGGCAGCACCCTCTGAATGTTTTTCCCCAGCAAAGTCCCTACCTGAATTAAGAGAGTACTCAAGTCAAAAAGGCCAAGACAACACACAGCTACTCGCACTGACTTTATGCAAACTCATCCTAAGAGCACAGGCTTTAATCCCATGGCAATTAAAGCCTTTTGTCATTCAGTCAGACTTTCTCAACCCAAGTACTGGCTTTAGAATTCACAGGCTATCTCACATCACCTGGCCTCTGGCATCACCTCCAGATCTGCAGTGTTTAAGGAGAACCAGCAGCCTTCACCTGCTTTTATGGATTCACACCAATTTCTCTACAGCAGTCAAATAGTTTTCTTTCTACAATTATCAGCCTAGAACAAATTCTGTATGAAACTGAAAATATCTCGTAGTAATATCTGACTGAAGAACATATGAAACTAGTGGAAATTAGGGAATTATTAACAGGTGATTTCCTCACATGCAGTCAGTTGAAGAATTCCTAAACAAATGTAACTAGGATTAAGAAAACCAATCACCAGGTAAAGCTTCACACTGCAATTTTCGCTTCCCAATCTTTTTATGTGTAAATTCCAAACACTGGAATTCCAATACACCATGTTCACCAATACATTTGGCAGTCTTTTGTAGTTAAAGCTATTTTGTACAGCAAGTACGTTGAAAATACATTTATTTCAATTCCCCTGCTACAGGATACTGCCAAAATTTGGCACCAGGATGAATTCCTGATCCATGTGGCCGCTCTGCAGTGAGCAAGCTGGCCTGCGCTGGTCAGAGCAACAGCTCAACCACATCAGCCTCTTCCCACGGACAAACCTGCTCTCTGACAGCGTCCCAGTCACCATCCTAAAGGAATTTCAGGCTGCCAAAGCAGAAGCCTTACACGCTCGGGATTCAGTTTCGAGCAGAAGACAGACAAAGGCCAGGCCTGCCCCGCAGGGCTCTCCTCCCAGCAGCACCAGCCTCGTTCAACTCCCCTTGGAATCCCCTTGGGGATCCCACAGCCTCTCCCCTTCCCCTAGGAGCCCTCTGGGACTTAAACCCCTTACCACCCGTCCATCACGTCCTCAGCTCTCGGCAGTACCTCACCCAGTGGCTCTACACTCTGCAGCCCCGTCTAATAAAAAGCCACGGGAACGCACAGTTCTGAAGGCTGAGAAGTGCTGCCCATACTTCTTAAGGAAGTAGAGCTGCAGTGAATCACGATTATGTTGTGTAACGAAATCATTAGGGAATAAAGATGTGGCTGTACATCCATCCCCACCTATCCCAGGAAGCCAGAGGTGATTGACAAACAGATTGGGCCAACATTAAATATAAACAGGAGCTCGGGCTTATTATATCCCATTATTTACATGCTGTTCTCAAATACTCTCGTAGGCCATAAAGCTCAGTCAGCCAGTGGGGAGTTAAGGATCCCAAATTATAAACCAAGAGTTAAATCTTCTAGTTCCCACCAAAATGACAGAGTAACTCAGATTAAGTAATAATTCAAGAAAAAAATTAAAATCTGTCTTAGGTTTTTCTCAGATAGATCTCCAAGTGGATGCTAATGGAAATGAGGTAACAGACACTAAAAAGCTTCACAAAGAAAAAATTAAGCATACACGACTCATTTTTACAGCAAAAGACAGTATCTAAACCTTCACTCTTTAGATATTTCTGGATGACTTCACTCTAAAGATCCAGAGCTCAAATCAGATCTTTCATTTAAAATTGTCCTTCTAAGAGGTATTTGGACAGATAGATCTTTGACCAATCTGAAGCACTAGCTCACGATGCCTAAAAAAAGGAAAGCACTAGGGTGCTTTCGGAGATTTGATTCGCAAGAACCTGGCAACAGTCCCAACTTCACAGCAGGGGAAAAGGCAAGCTAAGTGGGCAGGCAGCCTTTAATCTTCATAAAAAGTACAGGGCATTTATATTTGTAGTCAAAGGAAAGCTCGGCCCTGCAAAACGCACTCCAAGTCCATTTATGTTGGTGTCTTTAACACAGACCTGCTGCTCCGCTCCTCCTAAACCAAGCTGCTGCCTCTGAAGCATCAGCCTGCAGCAGCTGAGGTAGGAGAACGTAGAGTGTGGCTCAGCTCTCTTCGGCATGCTGGGCGAGAGCCACCCGTCACCCTCCAGGCAATACGAAGGGTTCTACCTTGGCACGGCCAGGCAGCGAGACCCCAGGGCCGAGAGGGTTAAGCCTGGGAGGAGTGAGCATAAGGTGGTGGATGCAGAGCCAATGAGGATATTGTGCTATAGTTAGACACTGGATACTAAGCAGCGGTGACTATAAAGGCTGCGAAGCTGAGCTGCTGTAGATGACACCGACACATTGCCCTTAGCTCCTAGGCTTACAAAGCAGAAAGAAAAAAAAACAAACCCTCCACAGGAGGATCAGCTCGGCTTACCTGAAGTTCACACCACGCCACTTCCACCCACGTCTCGGTGTCCAGGCCCTTGTAGACGGTTTTGAAGGATCCCCTCCCCAGCTCGATATCAAACTTTAGGAACCTGCCGTCCAGCGAGGTGGCAACCGCTTTCATATCGGCCTCCTCCTCGGGTTCCTCTTTCTTCGCCTTGCTCTGGTCTCTGGAAGCATCCGACGCCTCCTTCCTCTCCGCGTCCTTCCCGGCCTCCTTCTGCCCCTCGGCCCCCGGGGCGCTGCCAGGCCCCGGCGCGGCCTTGGCCTCCCCGGCAGCCTCAGCCCCCGGGGACCCCTTCTCCAGCGGCCCCTGCCCCGCCTTCGCCCTCTCCGCGATGATCCTCCGGGTTTTCGGCAGCAGGATGATTTTCCTCTGATGCTCGGACTCGGGAAGGTCGAAGGCGGGTTCCTCCTGGTCCGAATCCACCACGCTTCGCCGCAGGAACCGTTGATGGACCATTTTGGGATCCCTGGAGCAAGGGGCGCGGGGAGGGGGGGCTGCCGGCACGGCCCCGGCGGCCGCCCCGCTCCCCCCGCCATCGATATTCATGCCGGTCTCCGCAGCCGGGGGAGCGCCGGGCTCTGTCGCCGCTGCGGACCCGCCGCCTCCTCCTCCTCCTCCTCCTCCGCGCCGAGGTGCCGATCTGGCATCGCCCCCAGTTTCCATCGGGTCGGAGGTGTCGGCGCCCCGGGAAGTCACCGCGGTCCCTTCCCGCGCCGAGCCGCCCCACCGCCACCTGCCAGGGGCAAAGGCAGAGCGCAGCGCCCTGACGCACCGGCGGCTCGGGCCCGGGCCCTGCGCCCCCCGCACCCCCCCCCCAGCCA
>WHYT01012766.1:17759-58896 GCA_009806455.1 Tetrax tetrax | reverse complement strand
GGTGCCCCCAGCACCGCACCGCCCCGCGGGGTGCGGGTCCCTCGGCTCGGGAGGTGCCGGCACCCGGCAGCCCGGGGTGTGACCGGTAGGAAGGTGCCTTCGCAGGAGCCATACGCTCTTCCCGCCCGTCGTTTTTTTTCCCCCGAATCCTTCACGGCCCCTGACGGCACAGCCGCCTTCCACAGCCTGCCCCACGCCTCTGGGTTTTCCTTTGTTCGGTTTTTTTTTTTTTTCCCCCTTCTTCATTCCCAGGAGTTCGGGGGAACCGGTCTCTGGATCTTGGCCTCGTGGTTCGTCGCCATCACACCAGGCCGAGGGCGCGTGGCTCTGCGGGCCGGCCACGCCGGACGCTGGCAGCCGTGCCCACCGACAGCTGGGAATTCCCAAGAGGACATTCTATTTTAAATAGAGTATCTCCGGTGTTTTCATTTTAAAAAACACAGTGGATGACCCAGTCCATTCCGGGTGATGGATACATTCCATCTTTCAGTGGTTTGTTTTTCGCGGCGTTCAGATACGTACGATATCCCTAGGATTCGTGGTTGTGGCATGAAACACCGGTTTGCAGGACGTGCAGAAATACAGAATTACCTGCTGTTTGTGCCGTATGCCGGGCTCTTTGTACTCCACAGAGAGGTTTAGTAAGCAGAAAGCAGTACGGAATTACCAGAGAAAAGCAGGGAAGGTTGAGATCTCTGACACCTTCTCCTGGTTATTATATAAACTTGACCTAGAACTCTTCCCAGCTAGAGAAATTCCCACCACCGTGTGGAAAAAAAGGACAAGATCCAGGCTAATGAGATGATGAAAAGTGGCAGGCAACATTTCACTCAGCAGGTGGACAGAAGAAAATAGGGAATATTCTAGAGTTGACCCACAATCAAGAAAAATATGTAGGAAAAAAAGAGATTTGGTTCCCCTCCCATTTGCTGTCAGGCCTTCTTGGCGGAAGGCGAGGATCCCCACACTCACCGCGCAGCGAGACCCCTCCTGACAGCAGCTTCCTCACGGCTGGGTGTTTGCTGTGCCGTCCCGTGTGGAGATGGTGCCTGGAGATGGAGCATCCCTTTGGCTACTGAAAAATTAACACAATTTGCGTGTCACAAACCTCATCGTGATCCACTATCAAGTGCTCTGAATCTGTTTACACTGATTATTTTTTTTAATAGTACTTAAGCAGAAAGAGCTTCTTCGCACTCCTGCTGTTTGACATTTTCCGTGCTACTGTATGTCAGTCCAACGCGTGCCAGACCTCGGCCAGCAGCCTGCCGACACGTGGTGACGTGCAGCGTCCAGAGGATCAGGACCGGCACAGCTGGACCAGTGCAGCACTCTGGCTGCGCCAGGCATACAGAGCGACGCGTTGGAGACTGCTGCGTGGTCTGACGCAGTGCTCTACGGCAGCTCACGACAGGCCTTTCCCAGCAGAACGGTGCTCACTAGCAGGTAGAATGGTTCTTTAGCCTTGAGTTTCCTCTGCCTGCCTCGATTTACCCAGGACAGAAAGACATCGCTGATTCTTCTGTTGTCCTGATTTCAGCTCTGGGCAGGCCAGGAGACAGACAGACAGACAGGAGTATGCTTTATTACCAAAAGACATATAAAAAGATAAACGGTTATGGTTTTCCTGATTGTTGGAGCATCACCAGAGCAAGCCTGAAGTAGATTCACCACCGCGAGCACGCTGGTGTGCAGGTGGCACTGCAAATTACAGCACATTTCAGCAAAAAGGCAGCGAAGGTGCTACCTCAGACACCACGACCTTAATCAAGCCCTTGGCTTGGAGAACTGCACTTCGCATGCATGAGAGCCAAACTGCTCGTCCCTGCGGATGACGTTCTCTCTCCGTGCAGGAAGCTGAAGGAGCCGCACGTCGCTGCTGGAGCGCAGATGGGTATTTCCACTTGACAAGCAGATTAACACTGTTCTGCCTGTGACTCCCCTCACCGCTCCGCTGACCGATGTCAGGAACAGCCGGCCACTCGCCAGCACAGAGCGAGACAGCTTGTCCGAGTTAATAGCTAGTGTTATTTTTTAAAGGGAGAAAAATAGCCTCTTTCTCCTAACAACAGCCATTATTTTCTTTCCGTGTTTGTTAGTTTTGAGTGAGGAAGTGAAGTCTGGTTCTCCATCTTAACCACTTGACTTTCAGGTTCTCAGATACTGAGCAATTTTTTATTTGTTTAAAATAAATGCTTGCACAGGACTGCGGAAATATTTATATTGGCCTCCAGTTTTCTGTTAACTTGTTTTTTCTATAATTTATAACTTGATTAAAACCAGGTCAAATACCTATTGAGAGCTGCTTCCAGTTGCACCCGGGTTGTGTTCTTACACCTGCGCTCCTGGTCCTAACGCGGAGTTTGATAACAATTGCATTTTCTTTAAAAGACTAATAATAATAATTTTAAAGCCCAGTTTCACAATATATTCTCAATTAGGTCATCTGTATTCTGTTCTAACTATTTGTTTATAGATACAATAGTTGAAGTCATCGAGTTAACACCAACCTATCGCAAATGCTTAAAAAAAGACTCTGTGCGTCAAAATGATGGATGCTGCTGGCAAACTCACCTAGCAGGTACAGCGTGCGGTGGGCAAGGCGAGCGTCCCCCACCTCAGGAGGGGATAAACTCCATTTATCTCTGTTTGCCCTCAGGGATGACACTGCTACAACATATCCTTCTAACATGCGTGGCAATCTTAGTCTCAAAAAGTATTCTGTGTTCTTAATTCCTGCAGATTTTGATAGTCGCTTTTACAGCCATAGCATTGCCTCTTAGGTTTCTTAAAACAAACGAGCTTAATGGTGCTGCAAAGAAGTTAATGGGCAGTATCTTCATTGTTTTATGGATTTATTGAGGTGTGCTCCCTGCACCCCTGCCCAAGAAGCAGCTCTGTCCCAGGGAGCTGAGTCAGCAAAGCGACAGCGCGCAGTTATTTTGCATTTCTGTATGATTTGCATGGAGCATCACCTCTCCACGCCAGTTGATGAAGGTGAGGTGTATTTTTTAGACAGGCAGGCTATCACCTTTCCCACCCCAAATCTGACCGATGATTAATAGTTGTTTTTGAATTACTGTGTAATTGAAAAGTTTGTATTTAATTATTTATCTGCTTTTATTTGCCAGGAAATGGTGGCTTTGAGCCTGCAATAAACTCAAGCTATACAGCTTCCCAATGCTTCTGTGCAGCCATGAGGATTGCAAGAGTTCAAACAGCACATTGGTATCTTTTAAAACCTGTCTCCCTCTTCTTGGGCCATTTCCTAGATATAAGGATTTTTTTTTTTTTATGCTGAGGGTGGTGGAGCACTGTCCCAGGTTGCCCAGAGAGGTGGTGGATGCCCCATCCCTGGAAACATTCCAGGCCAGGTTGGCCGGGGCTCTGAGCAACCTGATCTGGTTGGAGATGTCCCTGCTCCTGGCAGGGGGTTGGACTGGATGGGCTTTGAAGGTCCCTTCCAACCCAAAGCAGTCTGTGATTCTATGATTCTATTCTACAATCCCTGTAGTACCTTTATAATGAAAATAAAATAGATGGATAGAGCAAAGTAAGGATTAGAGCAAAATAAGGAACAAAGCAAAATAGACCAACTCAATGAGTCAAATGTGGCATGTCATAGCAGTCAGGACTTTCCAAACTGTTAATGTTTATGTTGAGCAAGTGACTAAGCTTTGTATTTTTTTAGCATGTAGCTGTATTTTATCAAAGAGCCCATCTAACATATTGTGTTGCAAAACAGGCAGGTTTAAGACATAATGACCATGCCATCCTAACATAAGGCATAAGTTCTTCTAAGTTTAATAGAATATCTGCCGATTTCATTTCTCTACGCAATGCTGCTTGTTGTACTTAGCTCTTTGATCCTGTTCTTTGTTATGAATTGAAGAGGTGACGAGCATATAACCTGAGCACAAAAACCTCCCTTCATGCAGCGAGCGTTCAAATGACTAGGTTCATTTTCCAAACAAGAACCAGTTGTGTGGTATGAGGAACACGTCCATTCGTCTGACTGGTTCTAGTGACCCTGAACACACTGCTATGGTCAAGAGTCAAAAGTCAGAAGTATGTCTACTATGGCGTTAACTTGAACTAAAAACAATATGCACAAAGGTGAACCGCGTAAGTAAGTGATAAAGAGACTGTGTCACACATGGATGAAAACAAAACACCTGACGAGTCAACACCTATGCTCCAAACAGCCTTCATCCTCCACCCTCTCCATGAGGAGTCTCCTATTATCACACTGGCACTTAATTTTTAAATACTTTTCAGTAAGTGGCATACACTGCTGGCTTCCTAAGAGGTGTCACCACACAGACACTTGGAGCTCCAAGCCCGTTAAAGGAGACACAAGAAGGACAAGGAGCTCTCCACATTCCCAGGGTGACTGAGGTACACGGCGTGTGGCCTTTCAGTCCTGACTGGCCTGCTGGAATACTAGGGGATCTAGATAAGAGAGGTCCATCGATGGAAACAACGCACGGACAAGGAGAGTGGGCCATACAGGAGAGGGAGCCATGTGCACTATGAGCGTCATCATGTACAGTCATGTGTAGTTGCTTGGTACAGCCTTGCTCTTCTCTCTGCTAGCTCCGCTGCAAGCATCTGACAAAGTCACCTGAAGTGGCAATGGTCTTCTGGGCAGAATTAGTTGCACTGCTTTTTTTTTCTTGTAATAAGTACTACCAGACAGGTGCTGAGCACTAGCCACTGGTACATGTGTGTTGCAGAGTTAGAGCCAACCTGGGACTGCTTTTAGAGCTCCTTACAGAATTTTACTCTTTCCCTCATCCTTTGTAAAATGCCACACCGGAAGAACATTGATACACTACCAGTTTTCAGTATTTGATAAATATGTATGGTACATTGCTACGTTAAAAATTTCCTTCTCATCTGTCAGCCCAACACAACAAAAATAATTTGGGCAATACCATGGTGAGAAGAAGCTGCACTGTTGCTGCTTCCCGTTCTTAAGAGGAAGCCAGAAACACCATTGACTCTCCTAAGCCGCCCACCCAGGAAGAGACCTAAGACCACGGACAACAGATTTCAGGACAGAGTCCTCCATTCTTTTTTCCTCTCTTCCCTGACAGCAGCAGAGAGACTGCATATGAAACCTTTATTTCTCCTGACTCTACTTCAACAAGTAGTCATCCTGAATTAGAAAGGATTTAGGAAGAATCATGGAGACCTGTTAGTTACAACATACCTACACAAAAAGCAACAGATCTCACTTTGGGTACCAAAGTCCAAGGTCTGAAGTTCAGATTCAGATGTCAAAATTCAGTATCCCCAAAACACCACATGACATCTATCTGACAATATTATTTGTTTGATAATTCAGAATAAATAAAGTATTAGGTAAACATTCAAAATTAGGACTCAGTAGGATTTGTAGAGCAACGGATTTATATTTAACAATAGATAGTTTAGATGATAACCGAGACAAATTGGTGTAATATCCTGAATTTCCCAATAGGCTCTGAGCACAAGTGTTTTGTCTGAGCACATAATCAGCCAAGGTTCACAGTTCTGGTTTTACTGACCTGACTATCTGCTGATTTAAATGAAGGCAGGACCAACATGTGATAGAGTCATTTCCCTGTTTAACTGTCCATCTGCTCACTGTTCGCACGCTTGTTGAGGAAAAGCACACACTAAAACGAGTGTGAGGTCTTTCACCCAGATACATGTACACATTCCCAAAATTCTGCAAGGGAAGATAAAACTTAGAATGTGAAACATTGTTTTAAATTTGAAAAATAGACCAAACATGACATAATTCTACCCAAATTCTATCACAAATACCAAGATCTTAAGCCTGTATTTTAACTTTTCCTTTAAAAAATTAAAACACCATATAAAATATATATTGCTTTCTGGAGGAGAAGGGATGATTACCAAATTCATTAGCAGCTAGGAATCAGCGTCTTGTTTGTTAGAACTTATGGTACGCTTTTGGCTTCACTTCTTTAGTAGGGATTTGGTCCATTTTCAAGGTACACCGGCAACTGATTGTGTAATCAAGCAGTAAGTTTGCAGAACGATGTATGCGATAGCCCAGATCACTAAGCTCCACCAAGTGGCATAAGAGAGAAGGTGTTACCATAACGGCCGTGCGTTGGAATGGTGTCAAAGGCAATTGCCATCTCCCTTCAGCCTGCCGTAATTAAGCATGAAGCTCCTTTTGTCCTCTAAGCCATGCATGGAAGACGAGCAGGGCGTTGGGGGAAAGCTGTCCTGCAATGTCATTGTTATTGGTACAGTATCCAGCTGGTGGTCCTGCCGTACGGGTTTACTCTGCCATCCCGCTGGTCCTGAGGTGTCCCGCGCCTGCGTAACTATTTGCAGAGCTGCTGCCTCTACGACCGTACACATCTGGGACACCACAGCTGGCGTTACTCATTTCTATCAGGCAGGACACGGGCGGTGTTACTGGCACAGAAAACAAAGCTGGCTCCTGCCCTGAGAGGTTTCCAGACACTAAATTAACCCGTATCCTCTATGACAACACAAGGAAAAGTAGACAGCATGCAAGAGACGCTAATAAAGACAACAGCGTACCACAAGCGCTAACCAACAGTCTTGGTCGTCAAGGGAGGAACGCCTTCAGAAGCCTTGCTCTGTCCACAAGTTCAGATTGCCTTCTCCACTCTGGTTTTACTAGACAGGTCTTAAGTTGGGGTTCTCAGGATGCTGGCTGATAATCACATCAGTCAGGGACTGTTTGGATGGCAGCTGCCCTCAAGCTAGGGAGGGAAGGAAGGGAAAACCGCAGGGAAAAAAAAAAACAAACAACAAAAACCCAACCACAAAACAAAACAAAGGAAAAGGTTTTGTTTTGAACAAAAGCACATGAGAAAAATAGCTAATACCATCTTAAAGTATTAGGGTTAGGAACTACCAGTACCAGACTTGGATGTCTCATTTGAGCAGAGAATCCCATAAACAGCTCCACTCTTGTCTAAAGACATCTCTGCTCAGGAAGCAGGTCTTTGTCATCAGCAAAAAACATTAGCAACCTGTTAGAAACCACCCTCAAGAGACCTGATGCTTGGGGATTTTTAAAGAGTTTATATGAGCTGTTGAGACTTGCATACAGCACTTGTATAAAATGAGAAAACCGAAAGGCAGAAAGCCTGGGAGTAAGAATGTGATAACCTGAAGGAATTCCATTAGCTGTCCTCTCTGGGTGGCAGTCTGTTGAATCTTGCCATAAGCCAAAGTTCTCTTCTGGGTTGGGCTAACTAAACCTTTTTTTTTCCACACATATTTCAATTCTTACTCCATCTAACATCTTATCAAACAAAACATGGTCGTCTTTGTTTATCAGTCTCTTATTAGTCAGACCAGAATGACTAAAGCTCAGTTAAACCCTGTGAGCTATCTAAAAATAATGTTAGATTTTCATCTTTGCCCAAGACGATTTTAAGTATTTTTCTCCCTCTTGCATACTACTTGGCTAAGTAACATCAGGACTGACACTAAAAGAACTTCCCTGGCACAGAGGAAAAGCTATTACTGTGTTCCCAAGGTTTAAAGATGAATGCTTTTTAATATAAAAGTTTCCTAGCAACATATGTTGGTAGCCTAGAATGTATTCCAAAGCGGGTGCTGCTGTCAGTATTGTCTCTGTCCCTCTGTTTGAACTAGTCACTGAGCTCTGTTCCCGTCCTCGCCTTCACAACCCACGGCAGCACACAACAGCAGTCGTCTTTTCCTACGTTCAGCTTCTCACCGTCTCCCGCTTTGGTCTTACACGTGAAAACATCTACCCACCTTTGTCTAGCAATGTGTTTTTTCTGCCTTTCTCCTCCGTGCTGTGGAAGCACCTCCTTTTCTCTCACTGAATAGCAGTCTCCTGAATATTTCTGGATCTCACATTACTTAGACTGTATGCTCTCCAAACTAGGGATCTATTTTCTCTCTGTTTGTAAAGCTGCCGATGGCTTACGGATGCTCCCAGACCAGTGCTGTCACTCATCCAACTGCAGTACCATGTTTTCCAGTGTTCTTTATGGCCAGCAAGAGCACCTTCCAAAAAGGAGATACGTCCTGCGGAGAGAGACATAAAGACAGAAAAAGTCTTGTCAAACCAGATTTTTAATATGCTTGGAGAAGCAGTAAAGGAAAAGAAGATGGGACCAACAGAATTTCCTAGGACAGAATTTCCTTGTGACCCTGAAATGACAGGGAAATTGGTCATGGCCAAGGTCGAGCTAAAAAGAAAAAAGATATCGGCTACACCTCTGTTTTTCACTCTTTAGCCCCCTTACGAGAGAGCAGATGGGTGTACTCTGGCTTGTGTTGCTGTGTGACACCAGATCTTCACACGTTATCCTGTAGCTGCTTTGAAAGGGCAGCATGAGTGAAAGGGTTGTGCCAGATCACTGAGTCTTGAGGAAAATCTTTTGATGTGTGCGTGCAGAGATGAAGGTCCATGACAAATGGAGCAGCCCCCATCTGGAGCCTCTCCATCTCAGGTGATTCCCCTATCACGAGCAGGGCTCTCTAAATGCTGAGAGAAACAACGGGGAGGGCACGGGAAAGGAGAGGTGATTCTGGGGAATTAGTTATGGTTAAGAGATGTCATGGTTTAACCTCAGTCAGCAACTGAGTACCACTCAGCCGCTCGCTCCCCCTCCCCAGGGGATGAGGGAGAGATAATAATTATATATATATATAAATAGTGATGATGATATGAATATATAGCGATAATAAAATGTACAAAATGAACTCTGCACAATCTCTCACTACCCGATGACCCAATGGCTGATACAGCCCGTCCCAAGCAGTGATCATGGAATGAAAACTGAAAATGATCCCGAAATGATCCCGAACAGTGAGAGAAAGAGCGAGAGAGGCCACCAGCCAACCCCCACTTAGGTACTGAGCATGATGTCTATGGCATGGAATAGTCTCTCTGGCCAATTTGGGCCAGCTGTACTGGCTATACCTCTCCCAGCTTCCTGCACCTGCACATTAGCGAAACCTGGGAAGCTGGAAAGTGTCCTTGGTCTCTTTAGCAACAACCAATAACATCAGTGCATTATTAACGTTCTTCACATACCAAATCGCATACTAAATCCAAAACACAGCAGCTATTGGGAAGAAAATTAGTCCATCCAGCCGAATCCAGGACAAGAGGGAAAAAAATCCCACCCCTGACTATTTCTTGGAGAAACCGGGCCCACACGCCTGGATTGTAAAGTGCAGACAGACTACTGTCTCCCTGGCAACCTGAAAAAGCACTACAAAGAAAAGTAGCATGTGCTGATCCTCCACTGTGACCAGGGGATGCCAGCAGAATGAGATGTTTAGGCACTGAATAGAGAAATTACAGAGCCTGCGAAAGAGAGGACTGCGCCTCACTCACACCTCGGTGCAGCCGATCCTCAGCAACTGGAGGGTGGACAACTGAAGCTTAAGATGGAAGTCCAGTGTTCGCTGCCCTCCACAGCTCCCAGGAAGACTTGAGGACGTGGGGCATTAAGAACTGTGCAATGTGGAAAGGCCAAACAGCCCAGATCCCAAAGGGAAATCAGCTTGTTCTAAGCACGCCAAGCACTTGCATGGGCTCAGAGGGACAGGAGGGCAGTGAGGTTTGGGACAGCTCCTTGCCAAGCCAGTCTTTTCCAGCAGTTGCTTATACAGGAAAAAATATCAGAAAAGTGTGCAATTTGCTCTTTGCTTGGGTGTAATCCCATTTAATAGCTATGAGAAACCTCTAACTACAAGGCTAAACCAGGAGGCAGATGGCTAGCAAACACTCTCCAGAGTAGCATACAGGAGTATCTGAGCTCTTGTAGGATCCCTTTCTCACTTGTTTACTGTAAAAACACACCAGTGAAGTGAAAACACAAAGTTACGCAAAAGCAGCTGAGATGGGACACTGTCAGTTTTTTTGTAATACAGGATTTGCTTTAATGTCGAATCATAGAATCACAGAATGGTTTGGGTGGGAAGGAACCTTTAAACCCCACCCAGTCCAACCCCCCTGCCAGGAGCAGGGACATCTCCAACCAGATCAGGTTGCTCAGAGCCCCGGCCAACCTGGCCTGGAATGTTTCCAGGGATGGGGCATCCACCACCTCTCTGGGCAACCTGGGACAGTGTTCCACCACCCTCAGTGTAAAACATTTTTTCTTTATATCCAGTCTGAATCTGCCTTCTTCTATGATTCTATTTTAAAACCATTACCTCTTGTCTTATCACAAAAGGCCCATACTAAAGAGTTTCTCCATGTCTTTCCTCTAGGCCCTCTTTAGGTACTGGAGGGCCGCTCTAAGGTCTCCCCAGAGCCTTCTCTTCTCCAGGCTGAACAGCCCCAATATATCCCTCATCAGAAGGCCACAAGACTGAGTTATAGTCTATAGTTTAAAGAACATTACCCTCAGTTTACTCAGTTACTTCCTGCATTGAGAAATTAATCTGTAATGTCACAGAATACCTCTCAGTTCCTTCATTTCCCCAGAAGAACTGCAGTAGCCCATCCCATTAAAT
Source organism: Tetrax tetrax (assembly GCA_009806455.1). NCBI lineage: Eukaryota > Metazoa > Chordata > Aves > Otidiformes > Otididae > Tetrax > Tetrax tetrax. Next base: position 48,387 of record WHYT01012766.1, on the reverse strand, counting down.
GAAGGTGCCCAGTGTTAATGCAGCCAGCCGTGTTTCCTCTGTGTTCTGCTAGGTGCTGCAGAGAACACGAAGTTGGATGTTCATCACTGGGCATACCGACCACCTCACAGGAGGCTGAACAGGCTTCGGAGTTGCCCTAGGACAGGTAGGAAACCTTCTTTGGTTTTGTCTACTAACCTGTTTTAGAAGCTATAAAAGAGACGGAATATACTCTATACATTAATCTGCTTTCGTTAGCAGCCACCGCAATCATCCTCATTCGTAGTTTATGGTATCTCATTGTGGAGGAGTCAAAATTGCCTAGAAAAATTCCAACACACAAACTGTGAGAAGATACACGAACCCACTCCCAACTGTTTTGAGAATTCCTGCATCTGTGTCAGAAACGGGTTTTCTTCCGTTGGCTAATAAAGATACGAGTCCTTTTTCTTGGACTGGGCCAAATGCAAGGCACAATTAACTGTAGAGAAAGGGTCCTCTTGGTGCCTCAGGGGCTAGCGGAGGAGGGAAAGGCTGCGCGCTTCCCTTTGACCCCTGAAATCAGCCCACAGCCACCACCATTTGGGAGCCAGTGGCTTTCTGAACACAAATTCCTTGGTGCTGGACGTTACCAACCCAGCCGCATTCTCACGAGAGACAGATTTGGACTTGGCAAGGAGCAGGCATAACTAGGATTCCTCTGCTGAATGTCAGGGGTGTCTCACCCTCTCCCTTTCTCTCTCAGGGGACTGAGCTGCAAAAGGACTCCTGGAGATTCTGTATTTTTCTTGATCCTGTTAATTCTGGGATAAAAGGGTTATTTTTGGTTCTTGCTATGGGAAGAAAATACTCAGATAACTTTTACAGTGATAATTGCGATCCACGCAACCGAAGCTCAAGCCATATGTTTTCATTTGGCTTACAGAGCACACTTTTCACACTATCCTCTCTCCTTATCAGCTTCTACATCTTGGGTACTTTATTTATAGCTATCTGCCTTTCCTCACACGCTGGCTTTGGCCCTAACCAGGCTTCTGCACTGCTTTCACTTATCGGTCGTGTATTTCACCTAGCTATCATCACTCCTCTCTTTCCAGCGATCCTCAAAGACAACCCCAAAACAACTGCCACTGGAGGCATTTCTTTTTGCTTTGAAGCAAAAGAGTAACCAGAGAGGTATGTGGTCTAAACATTGTGCCTGGGCAATGCGCTGCACTAGGGTTCCACTTTGGCTGTGCAATTAAGGGGTCTCAATGATTTTTCTCATTGTTTTTTGGAATACTCTGAGACGTGGTCTTAAATAATTTGGGTAAAGCAAATCCAAAAGCCATTATTTCTAAATTAAAAATCCCCGCAACAAGACACTTTCAGTTTGGGGCAGATTTTTAAGGAGCTTTTCCAGAAAGCAAAAGGTGTGGCAGAAATGGCTGGAACCAGTTATTGCCAATTGTCTCCATAAACTCCAGATGAACACAAAAATACTGTTGGAGAACAGTGTTAGCAAATATTTTATGCTTTTCATTTATGAGATGAAGATAGCAAGAAACAGCCATCAAACATTGATTGGTGAGACACCGAATTCATCATGTTTAGTTTAGTTACACCTCACCGTAGCCATGTTTTTGAAACCTCATTGACTCTGACTTTTTGCAGTCCAGTGATTTGGGACATTTTGAATCACATTGTTCACAGAATCCAACAGAAGGAAATGTCTTTCTTTTGCTAAAATAAAACCCTGCCATTTTCGTCCAGGACTCAAGTGCTTTGATATTAAGATGACAGACATCTTATCTAGATGAAACTTCCACATGCAATTTTCACCCAGCAAGAAGCCATCAGGTTTTAGATTAGATCAGACGACAATACGATTAGAAATACAGAAGGATATAAACCATGCCACTTCTGATTGCAAATTTTGCAGTACAAGCTCAGAGGACCGCTTTTCTGCACTACTTCCCATACGCTTTATGTACGATATTACAAAGTCAATGGAAAGCATGAGCCTCTTCTCTTTCATCTTTGTCCTGTGTCACACCCAATTTGTAATTTGGGTAATTTGCTTCATGACAGAGAACACATCAAAAGAATTAAGCCTTGGGAGACCATATTTTTAATCCCAGGTGTGATTTTACATGGTTACTCCTGAGGGCTACCACACTATCAGGATACAAAGCCTGCAGTTGAGCAAAACTAGCCTTCTAGCCACGCACAGTCCTAACAAGGCACGGCCTGCGAGCAGACGTGTGGGAAAATCAGAGGTGCAGATAGCTCATGGCACAAGGTCATTTTCTCCCTGCAGCTGAAGCACACATTTTCTCCAGCATTTGGTTACTGATGCCCCATCCCTGGAAATATTCAAGGCCAGGTTCGACAGGGCTGTGAGCAACCTGATTTGGTTGGAGATGTCCCTGCTTCTTGCAGGGGGGTTGGACCGGATGACCTTTGAAGGTCACTTCCAACTCAATCTGTGATTCTATGATTCTGTGCTCTTCAAAGGTTACCTATGGGTGTTACAGCTTCTATCCCGTGCCACATGCAAAACAAGGAAACGAAAAATACCCCCCAGCCCAGGAGTGCTGCCCTGCGCGTCTTATCAAAGCCACCGTAATGCAACAGCCAGAAAAAAATGGATCCTGTTGTACTCTAAGCTCATATTCCTTTTCCATTTGTTTAAGTGTGGAAGTATCTGCACTATTTCATCCAGACTGGTGCAAAAGAATTCCTTCATAAACTTTAACTTGATAAATTCATAATTGTTTGTCCTTATACAGACTGTTAATTCTCTGCTCTAAATCCGCCACCTGGATTTCAGCTGTGTACACAACACTACCAATAACATATCTTCAAAATTCTGCTAATGTTTGGTGCTTCTAAAATAAACTATTCAAAAGAGGGCAGAACTCCCAGCTCCCCAGGCCAGCCCCAGGCACAGAGTGAGGTGTCTCCTGGCACTTTGCAATCTTTCAGTGGCCCAAAGTCCTCACAGCTGTTTGTATGGGACCATTTCTGTTGGGAGACAGGAACCATCCGCAGCAGCTGCTCCAGCTCTGGACACCTTACAGTCATCTTCACGTTATCATGGGCCAGGCACTGAGGGCAAGAGAGGCCAAAAGGTCTCTGCCAATTTTCCTTCCCATTTGATGCTGCTCATGTAATTAAAAAATTGCACTGAATGCCCCAGTGTAGCATTCTGATCTCATTTTTTGCTGACCAGACACATAAACTTAACTTCCTGATCCTGTTTTTTTGCAGAAATTCTTGTTCTTTCTTAGGGTCACACCTTAAGACTTCATTTCTTACTTGTACTCTGTGTTGCGCTAAAAAAAAAACCCGTGATGAACTTGAGGAGGAAGAACCCAGTAACGCCTGTATTCATAATGTCTCCTTTTCTTTACAATTTTACATGATGTTGTTAGAAATTTTGTGGGAACAGCTCTTTAGTGCTGTTTCTGCTCTCCGCAAATTAATGAGACAATGCCAAAACACTCAGAAACTTCAGTGGGAATAGAGCTGAGGGCTACCATTGCGACAAGGCTGCTGTTATTCCTACACTTCATGAATACACTGCGCTGTAGCAGTTTGAGAAACCATTCTGCTCATTTCAGCAGTCGCCGTTTTCATTAACAGTCAGTGCGGTTGTTCCTTCCCCACGGGGTTGTAAAACTGTAAATAGCAAAAAGAATAAGAATAAGCAGTCAGTCAAGTGACAGAATATTAAAAAGGTCATAAGTAGTACACAACACCAAAATAATTGAATGGCTGAATTAGAGAGAGGAATTCCAATAATAGCTTCCCCATTCCAAGATAATATCAACATGAAAAGCTAGCGCAGAGTGTTTAATTCAAGTAATGGTGAATTTGGAAATTAGAACAGTTTAAAGGACAGGTTTTTTCCAACACCCTGATTTCTTTTCCGGATGTCAGCAAAATTCTGTGAGCATTATCATCTTTTCACTGGAGGTCTTAATGATCTCCCGTTATATGAGAAAGAAGTTGAATTGAGAAAAGTCCCAGTTGTTCACTTTGACCCCCCACATCCATTTCCCATGCTTTCCTCTAAAGACTAGCATCCGAGCTCTGCGAAACCCGGAAAGTCGTGCGCATCCCCCTCAGGTATGAAAATCCATCTCCGCACTGGTATGGAATCAGTGCGTACTAATCGTGGGTGCAACCCTGGGGAAAGAGTGGAAGAAGGAGACGTGTAATTGCGTACTGGATGGTAGATCAATGGCTTGGGAGAGGCCAGCCAAGCTGCTGAGTCAGTGGTTATTTCAAACGACGCGCGTAGCGTCTGCTGTCCCTGAGCACAAGGATGGCTTTGGGCATTTAAGACAAAAGCAATGATTTCTTCCGTTACCCTCCTGAAACGCATGCCAGGTCTTCAAAGACTTCAAAATCTGTGCCATTTCCATAACTATAAGAATTTCTATACTTGTAGGATTTTCATATTAAAGCTATATATAACCTTTCAGGGCTTCTGTCAGAACACCGTTAGATGGGGAGAAATCTGCGTTGCTACTGGAGACCGAAGTGAGGAAGGGCTAATGGTTTCTGACAGTACCAGCTGACAACGTACTGTAAACACAGTCCTTGGCTGTAACAATGGACATCACCTGAAAATCACCTTCTTAGCTCAGCAAAACGTATTTGTATTCGACAGAGAAATTTGAATGAGGCTGGGAAAAGAAGCAGTGTGTGGCTCTCACAATTAAATGCTCGAGCTGCAGGTTTTTGAGGTTCGGGAGATTGCAAGCACGTCACCAGAAAGTAATGAGAGGCTAGTGCATTTCACTGAAAAGGTTAACCTACAATTTTCATTACATTGATGTTTAATAAACTGTAAACGGTGATAATTTCTAGAGGGTGAATGTGCCATCCTGTGATGGGCTGGGAAGGTGGCTCAGTATTTTACCTGGGTGCAGTCACTCCAACTCTTGCTTCCACCAAGCTGATCCCACACTTTCCTACTGGGGAAGTCACTTCTCGGCCAACCAGTTGAACCAGTTCACAGCATTTGGTGACATTTAGAATAGGCAACCTAAACTGGCAAAAAGGAGATAAAAGTCAAGCTGGCGTCTTGCTGAATGGTGGAAAATGCCATGAGAAAGGGTTGTGGGTTTGAATGAGGATGCCTAGTTTTCCTCCAGCTTTCCCTTCTTTCTTTACCAGGTGCTTTAGGAGGCTTTATAGATTGACATTTATAGTAAACAGAATAACTAATGCTTCTGCTGTTCCTATTTGTGAATGGTTTTTCAATACCTTGCACTTTATAAAGGATCATCTCCATTTTCAAATAGTGTTGTTTAATTTTACCATTATTTTTTCAATACTGCTGTAAAAAGAGTGTAGTGCAAAAAAGTCAAGGATCTTCTTATAAGCTAGAAAGGGGCTTTCAGGTCACGAATCATAGAGGCACTATAATTAATTTTTGGCAGCTTTTGACAACAGGGCACAGATCATTCTTTACCGTATTTCATTACAAGTTAGAACAAACTTGAAGAATAAAATATTTTGTAAAAATTTGGTGTTGTGTAGATGAATTTACTAAGTTTTTTCAGAGGCTTGCAGAAGATATTTGCTAAAAATTAAATGAAAAGCAGTTATAAAAATAATTAAAAAAAAAATGCAAAGCAAAATCCTCATTCCTCCCTTTTGAGTAATATCCAGTTACAGTTGGCTCTTTTGCTATTTCATTTTGTGAGGCAGAATTGCTATATATGAGGGAGTAAAATGATACCTCAGCAGGGAATTCTGCAAGCTCTTTCTTTTAAGCATTTATATTTTCTAAAATGTTATTCTAGTTTTACCAATAGAGTCCAACTTCAATAAGTAATTGAAACTGTATCTGTGTTCAGTAGATTGGACATCCCTGATCTGAACCACAGGGGAACAAAAATGTACCTTTATCCTCTGCACTGAAACCCCGACGGCTGAAGTCAGCTCTTCCCGTTGATTCGCAGTTTTTACAGCAGCATTAACTATTCGGTGACAAATTCCATTTGGTTTAATTACTAAATAATAGAAAGATTGGAAAAAAAAAGATTGGTTTCCAATGTGACTTATTTAAATATATCTGGTTGTCCTTAAGGTTGTTTATACCAAGGATATAAAGGAATTGATGAAGTAAACGACATCAAGGACTGTATCACAGCAAGGAAATCACCACTGCTTGGAAATGCACGTGCCCGATGTACCTTTTTTATTAGAAGACAGTGAAAATGAGTGAGTGCTCTTCCATCCTTCACTCAGCTCTCTCCCGTGGGTATCAGTAGCCTGAGACAAAGGGGCTGAGCTGAGCTTGGCTGGGCCGAGCTTGCTGAGTTCCTCTGCTCATCCCAGGCAGGTACACTGCCGTCCATCACCTTACAGAACAACCCCTCTTCCCAGCGTCCTCTTTGAAGCCTGCTGCTGGCAAAAAGGAGGCAAAGCCAACCTGGAAGCATCCCTGAAAGTTTTCTTTCCTACAAGGAACACCCAGAGGAGCTGGGTTTTGCCAAACTGAGGAGCGGGTAGGAGCTTATCAGAGGAATGTCGTGAGCAAACAACTGATGCTTTCCGGCACTTTTATTGTTATCGGAAAACAAAAGCCCCAGCAGGGTCTGTCCTGCTGAGAGGGATGCGGGCTGTTAAAGCACACAACACACATCCTTCCCAAACACGGTAGCATGCAACTGTGGGGATTCCCAGCGCTGGAAGAGCAACAAAGGGAACTGAGGTGCTGGGAATGCCAAGGAGAGGGACAGTGGCAGTAACCAGGAAAGCAGTAACTCACTGTCTCCCTAACACGGGCCAGGAGAAGATCACAAAGTAATCCTCCTGCGCTACACAGATGTCCTAAGGGCACTCGGTCTGCTTTTATCCGCTGAAACGCTTTGCCAGCGGTTTTGCAGGCAGTTGCACAATATCAGCCTTTGTTTTATCAAAGGGCGAGGCGAGGTGAGCTTTGCAAAGCTATCTGCTGGGGGAGAGGGTGGGCCTGGGGCGCTGCGCTCCCGGCTCAGGGCAGGAGACCACAGCACAGGCAACCATCCTTCGCAAAGGATATGGCTGTTGCAACAGCATAAAATAGCTCTATTCGCTTTTTTTTTTTTGTCCGTAACAGATTCTTCACTCCCAAGCTGGAGCGGAAGAGTGTTTTCTCACTGGATTAATGCCCCTCTAGCAAAAGGACTTATAAATAGATATAGAGCAAGTGTTGCTGGAGTGTAGAGGGCTTGAGCCTGTCTACCACATTCGGTTTCATAACCATGAACATACCGCTTTCCAAGATTTAGCCCTCCTCTTTTCCATTCTTCTGACTCAAAAATAGGCCTGTGTTAGATCCTTTCATAACCACCATATGGTGCCTAGAAAACCTTTCATGTATTTGCAGTTCCCCGGGGCCTGCTCTCGATTTAAGAAATAGATTTCTGAGGATGACAATCATTTCCACCAGCTCAAACAATTTTTAGAGGTGGAGGTTTTTACCTCTTTTCTAGTGCTCAGTACATTTGTCCAGAAAATAGGCAGCGTCTCAAGACAAGTTGGCTCCTCAGTGAAACTGTGTATTGCCTTTTTGATACATCCGATTTTATGTCTTTTGATTTAAAATGCTTGCTCTTGCAATAAAAGTAGATGGAAGTGCAAGATTTCTCTTCAATTCTCTAAGCACATCCATTACACCCCCTCTGACTCATATTCTCCCTGCCTACCATTTGTCTGGCTTATTTCTTACCTACTTTCCTCCGTAGCTTTTATTTCTAAAATCCTCTTGCAAAGAGAATTGAATGTTGTGCTTCAGGTGAGGGTGCGATGTGGATTTCAAATATCACATGATTACATTTGCAGCAGTATTTAACTAGATCATTATCCATCTTCTCACATTTTATGAGACAGCCAGCACCACATTCCTATCAGCTTCCCTTAATTCTGTCCTGGCAAGGTTTATAGGTACTTCAAGTTTCTTTTCTGTTGAGGGTTGTTTTTATCAACACTGAGTTATACCTACATTGTGCCTAGCTTAGTTAGGTTTATCTGAAATCTTTAGGTTTTATCTTTTAAACTAAATTTCTTCTTGAAGTCTCTAAGATACGAGACATTCACATTTATTTCCTTGTCCTCCTTGTTTTAATGGCTTCTTTAATTTCTTATACTCCAGAGATGAGGATAATTAGTAACCAGTCTTAAAAGATTTTACGGTTTTGGAGTGTACTATTGTTGCTAGAATGAATATTCCTATTCTTTTGAAGGCATTTTAAGACAGCTGGAGGTAGGTGAATTGATCTGAAGAAATTAACAACTAAACTCTCCTACAGAAAAGACCAAGGATATCCTCTGATGTTTAAGAAGTTAACTCATTCCTTCCCATTCTTTCTGCAAGTTGCTTGTTTGAGCTGGTTTTTGGCCTTCCCAATGGAAGCAGAAATACTGAACAATAATCACGCAGGTCTCCTTCCTTAAACCACTGAAATGTCAAGGACACGCTCCAGATTGTGCAGGTAGTTTGTTTGGGGGAGATTTCTGCTCAACTTGTCACCCTAGGAGTTTGATCTGTTTTTCCAAGTATCTAATACGTAGCTGACATTAATTACAATGTAAATAAAAATAAATGAGTTTGCAGTTTCATTATGAAAATTGGTTAGAACAAATACAGCAAGCTAAATGAATCTACAGTAGATGTAATATAACCCTTGAAAGCCAATGGAGTGCTGTGATGAAAATTAATTGAGCACTCTAAAAAGCATGGACTTACTGGAATAAGTAATTGGAGTAGACAGATCTTTAGTAACACACTAGACTCTGGAAGTCTTAGTACACGCTTTGCAGATGTCAGCTATGAGCAAGGTTTAGCAGATTGTCTCATCTAGCTGAGTTACTTACTGTGACTTTAAAGTACACGGTCAGTTTTGGATGTGGGATTGACCAATTCCCAAGTAATGCAGCCATCTGGCAAAGTAACGTATAGAAACTGGCTTCTGGTTGCAGAATCTCCAGGTTCGTGAAGAATTCTCCAACGTGAAGGACTCTTGTGAGTAAATCTGGTGCAAGAGACATCATTCTGCCATGTATTGCACAGGCTGGGCTACCCCACAGCATAGCAGGGGACCCTGCTCTCTCCGGCAGCCGGCATCACCTTACCCTTGCCCTGGGACAAACCCTCCCCGTCGGACCCAGGACTCCCTTCTGCCCAGGTCCTACCATCCAGGCTACCAGCTGAAACTCTGCAAAGTTGCCTTCTCCTTTTGGCAGAGGGTTTTCTCCTTACGTTTTCCACTTGGGTGGTTCAAGCATCTTCTCTGGTGGAAACATATTGCACAGAGCAAGCTTTCAGCAGAATAGCAGAGGCATTCTCCCTGCTAAAGCACATAATATTTTGAGACACTCCAGACCTTAACAGCTATAATAAAACTGAACATGGTAACAAACAGTGTCATATCTCTGCACTTGTGAAATAATCTGCAAAGTTTCTTACCAAGAAACAACAGAAAGGAAACATTACACAGATTTCTGTCTCTCTTGCAATGGGTGTATTCTTCACTGGTCCGTACTTAACCACACCAGTGCACAGGAACTGGTTTCTTTAAAGCATCCACTGGCCCTACCTCACTGGCTGGTGGGCTGTTCCTCACTATCGTGGACCATCACCATGAACCAGCAGCTATAGGAGGATGCAGCAGGGTCTTGCAACCTCGCTGCCAAGTTTTGTCGTTTTATAGGGAAATGTCAGCTGATTCCAGTTGCTTGTTCTGGAGGTGAAGTTAACAAACCTAACAGCAGGAAAGAACAGCTTCAGATACAGAAAAATAACAAAAGCCAGTAGGGAAACACTTGTGTGGAGGAATAAAACCTTTGGTCAAGCTTTTTACTGGGGCATTATTTCTCCTGTCAGAAAGGACATACCTTACCAAAGAGAGAGGAACGATCTGAGTGCGACTGCAGAGAGCTGTCGTTTTCTGCTAGAGCTGGATAAGGATTCACACCATCCAAAAACACTTTATGATGCAAATAACATAAATAAAGTACATAGTGCACCACTTTCAACACCCTTCTGCTCTCAGCAGTTCCCCAGTCTGTTGCATATTTCCATTATGGCTTATATTGGTGTGCAGCTCTATTCATCACTCACATTAACTTTCTTCATACCTTCTTTCTGCAATAAAAAAGAGATTCTTCCTTCCTTGCACATGACAACCCAAAGCCAAGAGTTAATGGACCAGATTATCAGAGGACAATCCCTGTCATATATCACAGCTAAACTGAGAGGCAAGTTGTGTTTGATGAAATTTCTGTTAGCTGTGCCTCCTCTACCTACGTACTCCCTTCAACATTTCCTGAATACAGGCTATAAAATAACTGGATAACATATGTGCAAGTTAGATGGGGTTGCTGCATGTGTGCAGTGGCGTCAGTGGTTAAACTGGTCCATTGCTTTTTCTGGGAGCTGCACTACTTCTACAGAATCTGAGACAGACCTGAAAAATCTTATCAAAAAACATGATAGAAAAAGAATATCCAAAACCAAACATGTAAAAAAATAAATTTTAATGGCACTGACTGCCCAGTTGTGTTACTGTCTTTTGTCACGGTCATAACCAATAATGTTAAGCCAAGTATTATGGCACTAACCAGTCAACTGCTCATAAATTTAATTTTAAGGATATTCTCTTCTTTATTATTAAAAGAAGACTGTATTAGTATGCACAAGATAGTAGCGCAAAGCTGTCTTGATCAAAAACTAAGCAAAGATTTTTTTTTTTTTTAATTACACTTAGACTAGATGGAGAGAGCGTTTCTGCCTATTTTTGTTACATTATTTTACAGTGAATACATTTTTAACAACAATGGGATATCCCATTAAGGATATGAAGAGCTGTCAGCAGTTTTCACTGAATGCTGTGACATTTCCAGAGTACTCCAAATGATTCAAATCATCAAAGAATGTAATCACTTCTGGCTAAAACCCCTATTGTATAGTTGCTAACTGAAAATTGCTTAAGAGAAAAGCCTTTTGGGGGTTAAATTGCCTTGAAGGGAAGAAGAGAGCAGTGATTTTGGTACATTCCCACCCTGACTAGCCGAGGACTGGATCAGATCAGCCTGCTTGGTGAGAACCCCGCTCACCTGGGCAGCGTGGCAAGGGACCCTCTGGCTGTCCTCCTCAGGTGTGCTACAGAGCGGGGATTTGCGCTACAAGCTAAGAAGAAACAGATAAAAAGCCATATTAACTATCTCAGAATTACTGCACCATGAACCTGGCAACATCTAATTTTGCTCTGGATGATAGCTATGCTTGTTTGGACTGTAATTAACAGGGCAAAAAGGAAAAGGGAGGGAAAAAAAAAAAAGCTTTTGCATCATAAATCCTGATGCATCATAACTTAATGGGGCTCATTCAAGTCGGAATGTATTTAAACAAGCCGCTGCGGTAACAGCACAACATCAGCCACTTCAGATGTTGCATTTCCCAAGCAAAACAAGGCTCCATCCAACTTCAGCTGGATATGTCATTTTCAGAATCCAAAAGGCCTTAAAGTGAATTAGGGTAAATTTTAACACAAGTTTCTCCTCATTTTTTTTAAAAGCCAAATACATTCCATCTTTAGTGCAAACTCAAAAGATTAGAAACTCAAAAGATTAGATATTAGAAAAAAATTTTTTACAATGAGAGTTGTAGAGCACTGGAAGAGGTTGCCCAGAGAGGTGGTGGATGCCCCATCCCTGGAAACGTTCAAGGCCAGGCTGGATGAGGCTCTGAGCAACCTGATGTGGTCAGGGATGTCCCTGCTTCTTGCAGGGGGGTTGGACTGGATGACCTTTGAAGGTCCCTTCCAGCTCTAGCCACTCTATGATTCTATGATTCTATAAAGGCATGTGACAGATTGGAAGAATTGCACCAGGTTTTCCTAGAAGTCTGAATTCAGATTGATTTTCCTGATCTGGATCAACTCTTTCAAAGTTTGAAATGGCAGATTCAAAAGACATTTAGATAGATTTTGGAGCATCACCCTGGAACCTAGCTAGATACCTGTGTCTTCTCTTTGTCTGTTCTGCATGCTAAGGCCTCTTGGCTGACCTGTTCAACCAGTCTCCAACCCTAAGCTTTGAAACAGAGGTTTGGGGGGCCTTAAGAGAAGCTTAAGCTTTGAAACAGGCGTTTGGAGGCCTTAAGAGCATGATTTCATGACAGCAGCATGCTCCTTTCCCTCCCAGCTCCTACAGGAGATGCATGCGCCTCGTCGGTTCTGCAGCTCTCCCCTGGGGTCTGAGCCAGTCTCCGGTTCTGTGTTTTCTCAGAGACAAAAATGGAAAAAGTGACTTTGAGGGCAAAACTTTTGATCTAGATGGAGACGTTGCTTAGCTACACACTGGCATTTACATTTGTATTGCCTGTCAAGCAAGGAAAAGACAACTGTATTGGAGTAGCGGGGATGAAAAAGCGCTTTAAGAGAGGTCATCTAGTCCAACCCGATGCTCTGAGGCAGGCTCCTCAAAGCGTGTAATACTCCTGCCAAGCTACATGTTGTTCCAGCCTGTTCTTAAAAGGCCTCCAGTGGAGGATAATCCACGTTTCACAATGCAGGCCAATGGCCAGGGCCTTCGCGGAGGATGCTTCCCTCACACCAACAATGGTCCTTTCTGTTACACTTTGGCAAACGCGGGGAGGAATTTCTTCTATCTCGCAGATCAGGCTAATTCCCTTGCTTGGTTAGTTTCTGTCAGCTGAGCTTTGAAGATACCAAATAATTTCAGTCCTAGGAGAGCGTTATGAACTGTTCTCTGATGATCACATCATCAAGGACAACACTGTAATGGGTTTTTAAATTGTTTTCTTTAGTCATAGGCTTAAAATAAAAATTAAGAAGAGGCAGAAGAAATAGTACAAGCATTAGATAAATGTAATAGGAATGCTTAGACACTGTAAAAACCAAGGGAGAACATAATTACAGACCGTGTTTCACTGAAAGTGTGAGTCACTGGAGAAGACTAAAAAATGCTTTAAACAGATATATTCAGCTTTTCAGCTGATAATAATAATAATTAAAAAAAGAACTCGAAACACTTTTGGGCTTGTCTCCTGAAATACCTCCGATTCCTAAATCCAGAAATACAACTACAAGACCGCATCCTCAAGTAGCGTAGCAGAGTGCACCGATTTACCCCAGCTGTGAACGTGCTGCTACAGCTGCAGAGCGTCCAGACTTCTGACAAAACAGACCTGTGAAGCCACGGGGTGGCAAGAAAGATGACTGTGTTGGACATGTGGCTTATATTGAAGTGGTGCATGAACTCCATCAGGCTGGACTGCCTGTGAATGCCTCGTATGCCAGCAAGGCTGGGTGTTAGACAGCAGTCAGCGGAGGTACTTCCAAGGAAAGCGGATTTGAAAAGGCCATTTTTAACCACAGCACACTTGTCTGCACCTATACGAGGTCGTTGTAAGCTCAGTACATCACAGCACGTCATATGTTCAACTACAGAAGTAGGCTTAGCCTGAGATACCAGGTAGGTACTGCAAGGAACAGTATTCTTTCAGACATGCAAGTGGCGGTACAAGTATAGAACAACAGCATAGGTTAGATTTGTTTGGTTTTGCCCAGCTCTTCCCAATGGAAAAGAAGAGCAAAAAATGGCATTATGTGTTGGGAAGGTGGCAGTCAAGGTTGCAAGCCTTGTGGCTAAAGGACACAGATGTCTGGAAGCTCTACTACCATTCCTCTACAACTAATTTACATCCTCCCAGCCATTGAGGGAAACCCTGATGCTGCGCTCCTGCCTTGTGTAGCACGTTACTGCGTCGCAGCTCATAAAGCCACAGGCAAAAGAAGACGCTACAAGCCTAAAAACACTTCACGTGACAAGGAGCAAGAAGTCGTTCTTGTGAAGGGCACTGCTCGTAACAAAGAGTTAGGCAGTGTGCCTTACATCTGCCTGGCGCAGCCGTGACTTTGGGCAGCGCGTGCTGCAAAGCGGTTAAAGCTTCGGGGCGCTTACATGCACCCAGGGCGTTCACGTCCTAAAGAGGGTTGATTCCTTAGAAGGCACGACCACTAACGCGCGTTGGATGGCAGAAACCGACCTTTCCTCATTTACTCGTGCTTCTCTGGAAACTTTGGCCACAATTTCTTCTCTCCTTTGCCTTGCAAATTGCAGAGGAGATGAACACATATTATATTCTCTGGACTATTCCAGCCCTTGAGGCTGGCCTGCTCCATACAGTCGCTTCATGTCAACTCAGTTGCAGCCGGATTGCTTGCATCTCCGCCGATGGTTTCTGCTGGGGATTATTTTGGTACGTAATGCTGTCTGATGCAATCTGTTGTAAACTTACATCATGGCCTGAAAGTTATCCTACAAGCCGTGCAGTGAGGCTCCGTCATACCAGAGAAGTTTCTTGGGATTATATCTTTTTCCTATCAGCTGTGCTGCAAGTTCTCTCTTTTATAGGTCACACAACTGCTCAGGCACAGAAAAGGGGTGCTGTAATACTGTAATACTCAATTAAGACAATTCTCTATTTCCATATTGCAGGAACAGAAGGGGAAGCCACATAACGTGCTGTAGTTTCATGGGCTGTAGTGGAACTCTGAGTCCTCTCCAGCAGAGAAGGAGAGGACTTGCTCTGGAGAACCAGAGACTCTCCCATGGGCTGGAAGGCACATGAGGACGTCTCTAGTCTAGCCTCCTGCTCAAAGCAAGGTCAACACTGAGTTCAAATGAGGTTGCTTTGGGCATTACCTGGTCATCTCCAAAGACAGAGATTATACAACCCCGCTGGGTCCTTATTCCAGAGTTACTTATCCTCACAGTGAAAAATATTTTCCTTACATGTAATTGGAACCTCACATATATGACCATGGCCTCTTGTTTTCTCTTGTTCCTGGTAACCACCTCACAGGAAAAACTTCTGTTTAGTTCCCTCCTCTCCTCCAGGATGAACAAGCCAGTTCCCTCAGCCTCCCTTCATAGTTCACGTGCTACAGCTCCTTGACCACCTTAGGGGCCCTCCACTAAACTTGTTCAAGTTTATCAACATCAGAGGGGCCCAAAACTGGATGCAAAATTCTATATGTGATATAATGAGTGCAAAGTAAGTAGAAAAAAAAATAATCACTTTCCTTGATCTACTGACTATGGTCCTGTTGATAGAGGCCAGCACACTGCCTGTCTTCATCAGTACCAGGCTGTAATGCTGACTCCCTTTTAACCTACTGTTTGTCAAAAAGCCCAGCTCTTTTTTGGCAGGCTGCTCCTCGGCCAGTCAGTCCTCAGCCTGCCCTGTTACAGAGAGTTAGTTCAGAGGCAAATACTTTGTATTTGTCCTTGCTGGATTCACAAAATTCCCAATGGCCCTTTCTTCTGGCATGCCTAGGTCTCTGACAGCAGCCCTGCCCTTTAGCACATCAACTGCACTGCCTGCTTTGCTGTCATCTGCAGACCAGATGAACGTGCACACCTCCTCCTCCTCCAGACCATCAACAGATGTACTAAACTGGAGCGGTCCCAGCACAAACCTCTAAGGAACTCCACTTGTAGCCTGTCTCCAGGTTGAGCATGAACTGTTCTTTGAGCCCAGTGATCTAGCCAGTCTTTGGCTCACCTGTTAGTCTAGGGTATTACTAGATCATAACTAGACTAACACAAATCTGGGCCATAACTCTGACAGTCTCGACGTGGATACAAGGATGCTGGGAGAGGCTGTGTGAAAAGCCTTGCTAACGTTAAGAGAGACGACACCTTTTTGAAGTTATATGCAATGTTTGCATTTCTCCAGCAGTCAGGGGTTGCTCCACCCAATCTCCACAACCTTTCACAGACACTAGGCTCTGTCCTTGCAATGGCTTCTCTAGAAGAGCTGTAGAATAAATAAATGCTTCACTTTTAGAACAGTTATTTCATTAGGAGACAGTACATTGTTTCCTGCCTTTCCACTCATAAAACCTTAAATTATTCCTTCTTTTTTTACTGCCAATATTTTTTATCACACCTGTAAGAGTCCAAGACTATGTCAAAAGAAAATTTTCCATCCTGCCTTTGTCTACTTGAATAGAATAATTGTTTGAAACTCCACCTCAGAAGCCAACCGCATAGAGATATAAAACAACTCCACTTCCTTAGCATCATCTTTCATGAGATACTGCTGATTAATGCCACAGATTGCTGCTTATTTACTGACAAGCTCATTTAACAGCAAAAATACAAACATACATAAATATAACTCCATCAAACATCAAATGTTTCCTTCAGCAGTTCAGTGGTTCAAAACTTATGTCACATACAAAGGAGTAAGGAGACACATAAAACTTTACTTGGGTTAAACAACTGTGAACAACACTTGCTAAAGCTAAGAGAGCACGTATGTCCACGTGCATGTGGACACACCCACACGGGAGCGGGCTCAGCGGCAAGCGGAGGCAGTTACCTACGGCCCCTGGGTGCCAAGCGGCCCAGCGTTCCCGCTGAGGGGCCACCTGGCTGCTCTGCCCGTACCTGAGGGTTCCCTGGTGGATGAAGGGCAGGGATGTGGAGGGGAGTCAATCGCAGAGGCAGAGTTTCGGAAAAAAGCCTCCACCTTACTGCAGCCTGAGGCGCTAATCAAGTCTTTAATCACCCTCATGGAAGGCTTGTAAAGCAGGAAAAAAGAGAAGCAACCCCAGCATACCTGGTGCCTCGGTGAAAACTGCTTGCCAGGCATGGGCTCGCTCCGAAGTCCTCTTGTCGTAAGCTTCCCTCTGGCCCTGTTTTGCCTACCAGCTGAGATCAGCTTTGAGCTAGTTCTACACAAACACAGATGACTATTTTTTTATAAATAAGCAAGGATATTAACATTGTTCCCAATAACTTCATTTTGTTGCAGAATAACCTATTCCCTCCTTAGCCGCGTGCCAGAACTGGCTGAGCCATTGCAAGTAATATAAATGCTGAAGCCATCTCTACGGAATCGCCTAGAGATACCTGAATTAATAGACTCATGCTATTATGTTCAGGTAATTTCATCTTCAATTACTTAATTTTTGTTATGTAAATAAGTTTGTACATTGATTTCATCGTTATTGCTGTTAATTTCTTACCTAAGTGAAATGCCTGTCTTTCTGACCGTTTAGATGAGGTATCAAGGTTGCTACAGCAAGTGGTGAACCAGCCGTTATCAAGGAAATAAGGCGCTACTTGGTGTCTGCAGAACATTCAGCATGTGCTGGCACATCATCTACATTTCAGAGCTATAAAGAGGAGAAAAAATTTGCCACAAAGGCTACAAAAGTTTTAGCCTCTTCTTACTACTGTGTTGCATAGGATAGAGTTGGAACACAAACACACACAAAATTCTCAAAATCTCAAAAAAATTTCTCCTATTTAAACTTCAAATGTTTGGAGTTTTCAATATTTCGCTTGGCCTGGGGTTTAAAATCCCTGGTTTGAAATTCTAGCTCCAGCAAGGCCAACAGGTAAGGCCAGCTTTAAGATTTTACTGTTTCTCTTCTGCTGAGAAAAGTGAAACAAAAAAAATAATCTGTTGATATCCAATCACTTAACAGGCCTGTATCCCAGCTGGATTTACATAGCCATACACATAGGGGTTGTGAACAACAACTCAGCAAAGGTGTCAAACTGCTTAAATTAAGCCACTAAAGTTTAAGCAAGAGCTACTTTTCAGGATTTATTATTATTATGCATTCACTTTAAAAGAGTTGCAGAAGTCTCATGCGTGCCTAGGAAGACATCATCACGCTGGTAAAATAACCTCAAGATGCTTTTGTGCAAACCTGTACTTTACTGTGTCCCTCAAGTATCGTTATTCCATGAAGATAATGTTTTCATAATGTGATTGCAACTCTATGATGTTACTGTTACTGCATTTTAATAACACATGTTTAACTGTGTAAGACAATGAACAAACGCACTGTGAAAAGCCCTGGCACAGTAATTGTATTCAAGGCAATTTTCTTCATAAAATATGAAAAAAAACCCTGGAAACCTGATTTTACATAAGTTAATTGCAGTGGGGGAAAAAAATGTAATGGGAGGCATTAGAATAGTTAAAACACAATAGTCAGCAAGGCAAATTATAGACTTCTTTTAAAATTAATATCAAACACCAGCTCTACAAACTAAATATGTAAATGTCTCTACTGAAATTCAGCTGTTTTCCTCAATCAAATCTACAGACTCATCTTTGGAACATTATTGCACACTCCTTTGTGCTTTTGCCTAGCAACAAGCCTTCTGGTGCTGGATGCTCTCAGGAGTGACAGTCTTATTACCAAGACATACCGTCTCTTTACATCTTCTGTGGGTTTATTTGGGGGCAGGCAGTCCTATTTCAGTTTTCTCCACACTTGTTCTGTCTGAAGCGATGGGTAAGGCGGGTAGCTTACGGAGCCCGTGGAGTTAAACAAAAGGTGGGGAGATGTGGTTTTAGCTTGGGGTGTGACACTGATGGGATCGGGAGCCTCGCGGAGGACGTGGTATTTGAGGAGTTTCTGATCCTGAGCAGGCCACGTCTGCTCTGCTGGATCTCGTCGTTCAGGCTCGAGAAGCCGATATTCTATTCATGTCCTCTGCAACGTATAACAGCTTTGGGGAAGGTAAGCTGTACGCAGAAGGACAAGAGGTGGAAGGTTGAATCTGACTGAGACAGTTGCCCTTCTTTAGGAGCTGGCGATCCACGGTACGGTTTCACCAGAGCAGGCACAGGCCTGTGCAGGGCCGCGCACCCAGCGTGGCTCCCAGCCCTGTGCCGTGCCGCCCAAATCCCGGGCTGTGGGATGAGCTCAGCCAGGCCACTGCCACAGAGGGCCTGCGGGCAGCTCCCGCTCAGTACTGTGGTTACGCTGCCCACCTTTATCCAAATGCCAGCAGGAAGAATGCCCTCTAGGAACAGATATTTTTTTTTTCTTGTAGGGAAATGATATCTTAGCTGGAATGGCCGAAAAGGAGGGCTTCTCTCCACGGACAGCACCTGCTCTGCCCGACGCAGCTCACCAGGGGAAAATCAACCCGGGCTCTGTCTGACACTACTTGAATGCAGGGTACCCAGCATCTAAAGGGATGTAAAATTTACTTGCTATCTATGCTCCTCTTATTAATACATCTTATTAAAGCAGTTATCTTATTAAGCCATTTGTTGTCAGGCCTTTCTTATTGAGATCCCAAAAGAGCCCTGCGCTGGCTTCCCTCACCGCCATCACCACCCCCTGCGCAGACCAATAACCAGTACAGGTAATCAGCTACTTCCAGTTATATTTGACCATCCTGCTTGCATTTATTCAGTCACTACACATATTTACCATACTAAACTTGCTGTAGAAGCCAATTTTTAATATTCTGTCCTTGTACAGTTGTTCCCATGATTCCACAGTCTAATACGTGATGTGACGTGTTTACTGGCAAAAGCTGTCTTTTAAACCATGACCAATGCACCTAGATGCTTTAATTTATTTATAGGACTGAACAAAGGCTTTAGACCCAATCTTTGCTCTCATATTGCCAAAGACTGTCATTAAATTTTAATTAACAACCTGAATCTGCCCCAGGAGGTATTTTCTCATCTCTTCCAAGGACTTGCAGAGTGTTGCTCCCTGGACCCAGCTTGCACTCGCCCACAGCAGAAAAGTGCTCATATGAGCAAAGGTTTTTTGCTCATAGGTTTTTTGCCAAGCTTATTTCAAACCCCAATTCTAGAGTGATGGGTGCCACACCTAAACCCTGACCAAATCCAAGGCCTTTCATTTTTACATGATGGATTAGGATTCCTGAGAATGGTGGTCATTCCCCACGGGCAGGGCTCCCAGCAATCCATCGTGCGCCCACAGTGTCTGTGCCTTCCATTGTGCATTCCTGTTTTAGGCAATACACAAATAAACAGGGACAATTGCAGAGAGCTATAATGTTGCTTCAGGTTGTGCTTATGCACTTCCATTTCATTTGAATATTAAAAGTAGCGTATATTACAAACTGCAGAGAGAATATGACACACACACTGCCTGCAGCATTTGAACTCTTCCCACAATAAGCATCTTTATACGCTGTTTCAATACAAGGAATCTTTTTCCACAAGACTGTTGATACAAAAAAAAAAATCATTGGTGATGGTGCTATGAAAAAGGTTGTGCTGCTTGCCACAAAGTGATAAAATCATTACTCTGCAAGCCAGATGTGCCAAACCTAACCAAGCCTCCACGCAGAGCTGCCACGCAGTCACCATGTACCATGCAAGCACAGATCTGCTGCTTTCATGTTAATCTGCAGCTCCTTGATCTTAAAACAGCAAGTGCTTTGTACGGAATAAAGAATGCTGCCCTCCGTGGTGAGCTAGCACACGTGCTCAAAGAGCCTACACACATTTGCCCAGAGCCTACACAAAGGAGTTGTTCACGCCGCACGCGTAGAGAAACTGTTGAGTATGCTCCAGAGGATTAAAGAGCAGTTACAACACTGGGGACAGAAGACATCACAGGAAGATGGAGCAGGCAAAAAGTGAGTGGTGAGGAGGGAGATGGAGAGGGCCAGACAGATACTCTGCCAAAGTACCATCACCTTAAAAAACCCCCAAAACTCAGCAAAACAAAAATCCACAGCAATAAAGACTTTAAATATGTTTTGTTCCAATCGGGCTGTGAAGGTAGATGGGACGTTTGACACAGGCAGTATATTTTTGCTCTGGAAGCAGCCTGATGTATTTTATTCCTACAAAAGACTACCAGCTAAGAAGAGAAACCCACAGCTATAGGCTCTATATAAATGGAAACAGCGAGACCTAGAAAAGCTAAAGTAGGCAGAGCAAGTAAAGAGTAAGGCAAAGGAGGTAAAACATACAAACTACACAGCGGGTATCAAATGCCTTTTTAAAATTTATGTAAAAGAAATTTTAATTTCATATCTTTCACTGCAGTCTTGGTTCATGTTCACTGCACTCAGCAAAAGCTCACTGCAGGATTTCCTTCAACTTCAGTGAGACTTGGATGCGCTCACGAAAACACAGGTTCCCTTCCCATGGTCACAAAAGATGCACAGCACTCAGGCAATACCAGCAAGACGCTCACCCGTACATCTACCACTTGGAAATCGTGTTGGTAGCAGCTCCCTCCCCATGAGTTATTTCGCTTAAAAAATCAAAAGTCTCTTTAAAGATGCATCAGAATGATTGCTGCGCTTCCGTGGGATTGCATTAGCAGATCCAGGAATATTGTTTGGCAGCCAGAATACCCAGCTATTTTCTGCAGTACGGTATTATCCAGCTAGGATATAAATATTGGGTGGGGGAGACAGTTTGTGTCTCTCTCCTTGGTGTGTCTCGGTGTATAGATTAGGGGGATAACACACAGTCATGTGCCCGGTTGCTTCGCAAATCACTGGCACCACGAAACAATAGCAACGTGAGAAATAGTGTTATCAAAGTTAAACACGCCTGAGCTTTTCCTTAGCCTGGCTGTTGTTTCCAGTAACGTGCAGCTGTTTTTCACTGCAAATTTGTACCGAATTGTGTGTGAAGAGAATGGCTCTAGGTACCCTTCTAAAGCAAAGAAAGCCGTGTCTCTAAGCCTGAACAGACACCTGGAGAGACAGCATGTTTTTAAAATTTTGCTCTCCTTTTTTTAAATTCAGTTGCTGGCTTTACACTTGCATAACAGGAAAACCTGTCCAAAAGCCTACAATTGTATGCTAGAATTGTACTTTGAGAGACTAACCCAAAGTATCCTCCAATGTGCTGTCTACAGCCCTGGTTTACCTTTATTAAGAAGCCTTTTGTATCCTTTGAGTAATTTCTGAGGGCAAATTTCACCATACTCTTGATTTCTGGCTTCTAACTCATACTGGAAACACTGAGAGCAGCTTTCTTGTTTCAGCGCTGATCCAGTCTCTTCAGCAGGGGCAGCAATACCAAGGTATCCGATGGCCCCTGTGCACAAGCAGCTCATTGTACTCGTTATCCGCAGCCCATCTGAAGCGGCGGCACGAAAAGCCCGTGCGGGAGGGAAGACCTTACGCGCTCTGCTCTGCTGCGCCGCTCGCCCCTTCTCTCAAAGCCGGAGGGCTGAGGCCGCCGGCTCTGCTCTGCACCAGCAGCTGCTCCCAGGTCGAGGGATGTGGGAAAAGTTCTCCTGGCAACTTCCAGGCAGCAACTTCCCCCACACCTTTCCCAAAACTGCAAATATCCTGGGGCTCAGCACTGATGTTATTATTTCTTACAGAAACAGTTTTATGACTTGTTTTGTTTCCAGCTACTTAATCAGGATTTAACTCGCAATGCAATTCAGCTCCTTCCTCCAATTACTCGAGAGCTTTAAGAGATATCTTTGCTAAAAGCTTGGTGAAAAATCTAAGTTAAACACATCAGCTATTTCCAAATCCTTTCAAAACAGGTTAGGGAACTGCAACATGCTCTTGGTTAAGTTGTGCTCTTTTGGCTTTATGGGTCTGTATTTTTTTCAAGGCTTGTGTAACTGTCCTTAATTATATTTTCAATTAATTTCCTGATGCTGATATTGTCTACAGTAAGGCACACCACTTAAAAGCAAAGAAAATATTTCCTTGGGATCAAAACTGGGGATTTTCTTGGGAATTTACTTGGGAATTTCTTGGTATCCGTACTAGAATGTTGTAGAATCGAGTGCACCCTCAGCAGATTTGCAGAGGACACCAAGCTGAGTGGTGTGGTTGACACGCCTGAGGGACGGGATGCCAGCCAGAGGGACCCAGACCAGCTCGAGAAGTAGGCCCATGTGAACCTCATGAGGTTCAACAAGGTGAAGTGCGAGGTCCTGCACATGGGTTGGGGTGACCCCCAGTATCAATCCAGGCTGGGGGACAAAGGGATCGAAAGCAGCCATGCCGAGAAGGACCTGGGGGTACTGGTGGATAAAAAGCTGGACATGAGCTGGCAACGTGCGCTTGCAGCCCAGAAAGCCAACCGCATCCTGGGCTGCATCAAGAGGAGCGTGGCCAGCAGGGCAAGGGAGGGGATTCTGCCCCTCTACTCTGCACTGGTGAGATCCCACCTGCAGCACTGCATCCAGTTCTGGAGCCCCCAACATCAGAAAGATGTGGACCTGTTGGAGGGAGTCCAGAGGAGGCCACAAAGGTTATCAGAGGGCTGGAGCACCTCTCCTGTGAGGACAGGCTGAGAGAGCTGGGGCTGTCCAATCTGGAGAAGGCTCCAGGGAGATGTCCTTGCAGCCTTTCAGTAGTTAAAGGGGGCTTAGAAGAAAGATGGGGACAGAGTCTTTAGCAGGGTCTGTTGCAATAGGACAAGGAGTAATGGTTCTAAACTGAAAGAGAGTAGATTCAGACAAGGTAGAAGGAAGAATTTTTTACAAGGAGAGTGGGAAACACTGGAACAGGTTGCCCAGAGAGGTGGTGGATACCCCATCCCTGGAAACATTCCAGGCCAGGTTGGCCGGGGCTCTGAGCAACCTGATCTGGTTGGAGATGTCCCTGCTCCTTGCAGTGGGGTTGGACTGGGTGGGCTTTAAAGGTCCCTTCCATCCCAACCCCTTCTATGATTCTATGAACGTGGTAATACAAGCGTGTGTTTTATATCCTGAACAGCATCAGGACAAAATTACTCAGACCACTGACCACAGACGCCCTTTCCTTTCTGCTTATGGCAGATTTATTAAAAAAAAAAAAAAAGAAAGAAAAAGGAGAAAATATATTGTGGGGTAGATAGTTGGATAAACTGACAGACAAGCATTGTATATATTTATAGGATTAAATTTCCTGTAATAAAATGGAGCTGTTTCAATAACAATAATAAAATCCTAGAAGCTGGTTTCCAATAATTGGTCACATATAATAGTGGCAATCTCTATTCTGCGTTGTTTTCTTTATGACTTGGATAAATACCATCTGGCGGCAGGGTGTTGCAAGTGCTGGAAGGATTAAAACTGTGAACTCATCTTCAGACTTTGCGCTAAGGTTATCAAAGAATGTTCAATTCCTGGAAAGCCACTTTGAGAAAACATTGGTCACACCTCTCTCAGTTAAACTGGACATAAATATCTCGTTTCATTTCCTAATGACTTTGTTGCTCTCGAAGAACAGAACAAGAAAGATCTCTTCACATGCTAGCTCATACACACACCTCTTATATTTTCTGGTATTATACAGCAACTTTTAAGTCTCCATCAAAACGAAAAAAAATATAGTTGAAGATGTCCAGTCTGAAAAACATTTAGTACTTTTTTTGAATCAGGAAGTTAAAATTCACTTTAGTGTCTGTATTGTGTAGGCTTTCATACTGCAAATGGATCTGACACGAAGGTCCCAAAGCTGAAGCTTTCTGGAGTTTGAATTCTGGTCTTTTTTTAATTCATTAAGGCAAGAATTATTTGGAACATACATTTAATCTGAAATTGACATCCTTCAAATGGGGATAAATTTGAATCCTTATGGATTCAAATCTTTTCATCCTCATGCTGGGTTTTAGAGTAAGGCACTTTTATGTAGGGAAGTAACAGCCCAGCAGCAATTAAGTGCATCAGAGCAGTTTTATTTCCAACATTTTCTATTTATCCTGACAGCAGTTGTTTAAGAAAGTGTATGTTCAGATTAATAAATAATATTTCCCTTCCCATACAGACAGCACCATTGTAGAAGCATTTGCTGAGCAAATTCACAATATTACTTACCAAGAAACTGATTAACCATAATTGCTGACAATAATTTAAATATTTACACCATGCTATAAACCAGGGCTTTAGAACACGGTGACATGGTGCAGCCAGACTAAGGAGTCCAGATATAGATTTCTTTCTCATCCTCCTGATTCACCTTTATAGGCCACAGATACAAAAAAAATGCAGCATTTCTAAGCTCAGCTAAGAGGCTGTGTTTTCTTTTCCTAACAATGTGAAGGTGGATATTTCTGTCTTCATCCAGAAACCCCTACTTGGTCAAACTGTTCTTTTTAACCATTTCAAAATTCCTGTTCTGTACTTCGAGTTTCTAGTAGCAATGCCTTTATAAAGCTTCTGAGATTGCCCGGTGTGTTGGTATAAGCATCCATTATTCTTACAGACTACCATTAGAGTTTCTCTTCTGAGATAAAAAACAAGTGCCTAGCAATGCAGCATGCAGCAATATCCAAACCACAGTTACCCTGGCCCCAGCATTAGAATGTTTCCTGTCTCTCAGTCATTGATTACCTCTTGTTTGTACATCAATCCTGCAGTAAAGCGATGCCAGAGAGAAAGATAAATTCATATCTCACTCCTTCTGCCTACTTAGGAAGTCAGAAAAACGATTTGGTGGTGCTCAAGAAGGAAATCCTCAGAAGGGCCTAATGACTTCCCCTTTTATTGTAACCCTTTTACAATCCATCACACTGAGTGGTAGATTTAGGGCTTCACAGTCAGACCTCCTGGCAACCAGCTGCACTGCAGAAGTGATTCACATGGAGTCCTACAACAGAGACAGTCCTAGCTTAAAAGATTTAATTCTGCCTGCATCCATGCCTTAAAAACAGCCTTCCCCGGAACCGGGGAGGCTGGCGGTGAACAAGAGCGCATGCCTGCAGATGAGGAAACCTGGATCCTGCTGCAAGCACAGCTGTAGGCTACGTTTAGTCATTTGAAGGTCCCTTTGGAACCAGATCCAGTACAGAACTTACATTCAGCAATGCTTCATCCTGAAGCATCTGATCCCAAAGCAAATCTGAGGATTCTGTGTTTGGTACCTAGCTGGTCTATTAAAATGGGATTAGAAGTAGCCAGCATTCTAGATTTCCTTTTGGGGCCCACTTTCATTAGGATGCCTGGTTTGGGAATGTTTTGAACCAGCAACTTTTCCTCCTTCTATCCTCAAACTCTACAAGTGGTCGCTCAGTTTCATTTAAGATCCATAGCCTAGGCACTAGAATGACATTCCCCCCCTCAAGAGATGGGTGAAGGTCTTTATTCTAAAATAAAGAAGCAATGGTGTCTGCCTTTTAAACTTAGAGCATTGCAGTTGTTTGAGTACTTGGCTATTCAATTCCTTTCCCAATAAAAAAGGTTCAAACCTGTGCCCTAAAGACCACAACAATGGTGTTCACACTACTCTAGTCGGGGTGCTCAGCACCTCTCACACTGAAGTCGTGCCACTGCTTCTGGAAAAATTTGTTGGATTGAGGAAAATGTGGTTTCAGATTGACTTTCTCTGTGCTCCCCAAAGCACCCACTGAGCAGCTCCATGCTGGTCTGAGACCTTGGACCTCCCACTTCTGGGCATAACTCCACATTTTTATCTACAAGTAACAACTTGCCTCCTGTAAGGACTCTGTTTTGAAGTAAAGTAGCATCTTGCCCCTGCACGCTAGAGGGATCCCAGTCTTGTCAGTAAAACTGCACAGGCCCCGGGGCAGGTGGGAAACAGACCTCCATCCTCAGAGCCCTCGCGGAGACGAATTAACCAGCCTTTAAATTTCAGTCCAGCTTCAGCATTAAGATGCTCAATGTGAGCAGTTTTGATTTTAAGTAGAAGCACAAGTATTGATTTTAATCTCCCACTAGACAGACGGATTTAAAATAATGTTTTTGAATCTAAAACCCATGTGTCTATGCCTCATTCAAAATGTTATTTATCAGTTCTATTTAATTTCCTCCAAACCTCAGTATTTCAGTATTGTAACACTGGACCAACGCTCAACTTGTTGATATTAGCAATGCAAGCACTAAACAGAGATGTTTGCAGCGCAGTTCAGGAGGTGGCAGGAACTGATACAGCAGACAAAGTTTGAAAAGTAAAATATGCATCTTACTGGGGTAGTTACCCTGAACTCACATTCCATGTAAGCTCCTCACAAAGCTTGCAACAAAAGCAGATAGGAATGAATTACAAGAAATATCCTGTGTATCTTTGGGCTATGTAACTGATGTTATGATATTCTTGACAGCTTTTTTCTTTATTTTATGGTGAATTAATGACTTACAGTTTAATTCCTTGATTATTATATTGTAACTCAGAGAAGATTACTCACAACTAGTGCAACCATCAAGATTTACCAAGAATATATTCACTCAGAAATAAGAATATAGTCACTCAGTAAATAAAAGAAGAAAAGCCAACAACAGCAGATAGTTGCAAGCGTAATCATCTAATGAAGTGAAAACATGGCAACACAGTGCTAGTAAACTGAATTGGATTTTTTTTTTTTTTTATATACTGCGTCAAATATTCAGTTGCTAGAAGAAACAAAAAGCCAGATGGCGCTGCTTTCTTTAGGCAACAGGTCTCCAAAGAACACATCGCTTACATATGTATGTATTCTTGAAGATACAAAGCAAGAGAAAAAACATTTCCAATGTATTTCTGGTAGACTGCCAGTAAAACACCAACAGAAATCTGTTTCTACAGACAGCCAATAGCACTTGGCTAACTGCAGAGGGGAATGGAGATCACAGGTGGAATGAAAGCATCTACAAGTTCTGCTGAAGGCACTCAGCACCTTCAGGTCTAAGTTCACTAAAAAAAACCTCCTTATGTATCATATTTAATGGGTTCAGTTCGGTCTAGTCTATAAGCTGATTGTTTACCACATCCCAAAGCTGTCGAGTATTTTCAATGTCAGTTTTAAAAGCAACGTCAAAGACTTAAACAAAGCCAACTGTCTTTCTAAAATATATGTTCTGGTTCAACCACAAGTTACTGCGCAAGCTGTAAGTGGTGCTGTGTGAAATTCAAGCAAAAGGATCACAATAATGATTTCTGGCCTTGAAATATAGATTTGAGATGGAATTTCCTCTTGCTACTTTAAACTCTGTCTCAGAAATGAACAGCAATCGAATTGTGTAGGTATCATTTTAAATGGTCTAGACCTAAGGATTTCATGTGGTTTCCTCAAACAAACAAAAATTTATATTGACAAATTCCTGGCTTTCCAAACAACTTCTGCCTATGAACCTGGCAAAAAGATAACATGAAAGGGATGTAAATTGATATTTGTAAAATTATGTACTAGAACATTATGATGACAAAGAAACTACCAAAAAAAACCTCTTAGAGGCTGATGAGCATGAGCCAGCAGCGTGCTCTGGCAGGAAAGGTGGCCAGTAACATCCTGGGCTGTGTTAGCAGCAGCAGAGCCAGTAGATCATGGGAAGTGATTCCCTCTGTATTACTCAGCACTCATGAAACCACCCATAGAAAACTGGATCCAGTTTTGGGCTCTCAGTACAAACCAGACATCAATAACCTGGAGTGAGTTCAGCACAGTGCCACTGAGATGGTCAGTGGACTGGAACACTTACCCTGTGAGGGAGAGGCGAAGGAACTCAGCTTATTCAACATGAAGGTTTTTGAAGACCTCGTAGCATCCTCCCAATATCTACAAAGAGGAAAACCAAGGAGCCAAGTTCCTCACAGTGGTGCCTCGTAGGAGGATGAGATAAGAGACGTCAGCTGAAACAGGAAAGATTCAGACTGGACAGCAGAAATAACTTTTTCACCATGAGGACAAGCAACAGAACAGGTTGCCCAGAGAGTCTCCAACTTCAGAGCTTTTCAAAACCAGGTGGGGGTAAAGCCCTAAGTCACCTGGTCTGACCTTACAGCTGATCCTGCTTTGAGCAAAAGGTCTGATTAGCTGACCTCCTGATGTCTCTTTCAACCTGGATTATCCTAAGAATTCTAGGAACATACAACTTCCAGAAATTCTGGAAAAACCAACCTTAAGTAGGCACTCTTATGAGACAGAGGAAACAGCCTCACTACTTGCACACTGAGGACACATGGTCTCCCTTGCTGCATGCATCAGTCACACTAATAAGCTGCTTTTGCAGCGTTTAAGTGCCCATCTAATGCCCATAACTTTATCCTATTGCACACAGTGGAGCTTGAACTCAGTCTTGGAAGAGTCCAACCAAAACTAAACAGGTTCAGGCCTTGCAGCCTGTGCAGCCCTGCGCACAGTCACAATCCTGTTACAACACAAGAGCTCTAAAAACTTCCCCTGACTGATGCAAGGCTGTGATATCTAGCAAGGATCACTTTTATTTGAAAAAAAAAAGATAGTAGAATTAATGAAGTACTTAACAAATGAGGATGGGCTAGCAATGGAGTTTACTTTTCTCTTCTGTCTCCTCTTCCCATTGCAGGGTAGGTGCTTCAGGAGCTCCGGAATCTCACCACTGCTAGAGCACCAGCTCTACCTTGTGGGGAAATTTTCTTTTCTCCTTCCTCCCTCCCTCCCTCCTTTCCCTGTACATCTTGTGAGCTGGGAACTACTCCTAAAAGCATGAGTCTGTGATACAAAAGAACCCTTTGAACAGATCTTTTTTTCCCCTTTTTTACTTTTTTTTTTTTTCCCCTACATTTCAATAGCACTCATTGTTCTGTGATTTACATTTGGGAGTAATTCCACATACAGAGGCCTTTCCATTTAACTGGATTACTCCTTTCATTGAATCACACTTTGCCAATAGCAGCTCTAGGGCCTGATTCTTCCCTTATTTACCCCGTTGTTCACAAGCCATATGAGGACATATGATTCAGATTCACACCTGTACAAAGGCCTGGCATTTTAAACTCATGCATTCTTTACTCCTGTTTACAGAAAACCTCCTGCCACTCTCTCTTCTAGAGCGCTGCAGCACCTCTGCTGACCATGTCCAGAAAATACATGAAGCTTGCTTTTTCTTTAAACTCATTGTTCTGGAATGTACTATTGATAATGTGCCATCTCTGATCTATCACTGAGTGTACACTTGGTGAAAAAAGTTAAAATTAACCTTGCAAAAATAAACATTATTTCCCAGAGTTTGTGCATAGAGGGTTTCAAATAATTGTCCATCTATTTTATGTAATAAAATCTACAAAAGAATTTAAAGATAATAAGAAGATTCTGTTGGCTAGAAGAAACAATGACAAGACAGTTTGGAAATTTAGATGCAACTGATTCCTGACCTCCCATTCATTACCCAGACGTAGATTCAGCACCTCTAAAGTCAATTACCTGTGTACCCTCTAAAAACACAACGCTGCCTCTTAAACCTGTGTGTTACTTGCACACCTTGCAGCACGCAGCTAAGTTACACAGCTTCAGCTGTGTAAACACAAGCAATGTGCTTTTCTTAGCGAGGTACTTCACCACCTAAGATAAATCGTTAATGCGCATCACCGTGCATTTCACAAGCAGTTTTAATGAAGGCAATGTTCAGGCTCACCAGAACTTGCAGACCAGCCTCACGATGCCAAACGTGCATCTCATTTCAGCTATACAGTTTTTCACAACAACTTTTGCATAAAAATTATGTGTTCTCTAATTGTAGAAGTCTGTAAATACACACATACACACACATGTATGCTGTGGTTAAAAAAAGGTGCAGTGATTTTACTGGGACTTCAAAAAGGAGAAATTAATATACAGAAAGAGACTAAGCTAAGCTATTTCAGCCTGAAAATGTAAAAGTGATGAAGTCCCTAATACTGAGGATGAAAACAGGAGCTTTATTTCCTGCTACTGAGTCTCTTCTATCCATACTCCTGACATTTATTTTCTATTTTAAGCAAAAGGCTGAAACTAGTTTCTCAGGAAGCATTGTGTGGTAACACTTCTTGAAGAGTGAGCACTGTCCCCTTGCAGGAAAGGCAGGTGCAGCAGTGTAAGCACACACTGAAGCAATCTTTCCAGGATGGAGTTAATAGAAAGCTTAAGCCAAAGTGCCAGACTTCCCCAGGAAGCTGCTCTGGAATC
>WHYT01012765.1:72855-94756 GCA_009806455.1 Tetrax tetrax | reverse complement strand
AAAAAAAAAAAAAAAAAAAAGCATCCAGCAAAGGGTTACAGGGCTTTTAGCTCCTATAAGAATGATTGTCAGAAGCTCTGTTAGAGATCGGTCAAGTCTTGAAATGAAGTGGAAAGTACCTGTTGTGTGCAGGGTCTAGAAGTGGAAGAACGTTGCCAAGAATTTCTGCTCTGAGAAAAGGTTGCTTGCTGATTTGTGGGACATGTTGGGACTGCAATTTCACTTTATGAACTGACTAACTCTTCTCAATCACAGCAGCTTTTAGTGTATTCTTGCCTCCTACTTCCTGCCTGAGGAACCAGAGGGTACACCTGTATGTCTGGAAGAGACTGGGACATGCAAGCTGGATCTGTCTGGTTGATACAGTGGATTTGGCTTGTGGTCTAACAGTAAGAAGATGGTGAAACCAAGAAAATTAGCTTGACCAACTTTATATGTATACAGAGTTAAAACCAAGAACTTTAGGGATGAAATAAGGGCTGAAAATGTAAAAGCAAGCTTTAGTCAAGAATAAGGAATGAGGGCACAGACTTTAGACAGTAAGTAGTTTCCTACATTTTTTACCATGCCCAATTAGGTAAAATTGCAGGGCACTGATAAAGAAGAGTCGTCAAGGAGAAGCAAAAACTTGCCTAAGAAGTGAAACGGAAAGGACACTGACCTGAAACCTACAGTTACCTCCAATGTGCTCCTCTTCAGAGGAAACCAAGGCAGGGAGCCCTGAGCAAGCTCCAGGAACTGGTATTCTTAGGCTGATGAAGAGCACTGATCCTGTTCAGCCTCCTCCCACAGAAAAGGGGTAAGCTAAAGTTATGCAGCCTGCTGGAGAGACAATGCTGGAGCTCACTTTGACTTGGAGACCTGAAGAGTCCGTGGCCTTGTCACTGGGGGCTCTGCCTGAACTTGGGTCCTGCTGGAGTAATTTCATTCAGAGTCAGTATGCAGGTGAGAAAAGGCCATCTGGAGACTAGAAAGACTTCTAACCTTCTTCGATAACTAACACGCTGCTCAGACTAAATGACAACTTGTGCTGATTTTACAAAAGTTTAACCAACCTGATCATCAAAACACTAGAGTTAGGATTTCTGCAAAGTTGGCAGGGAGAGGGGATTGTGATAGTGTACAAGGGAAAGACAACAGAATATGAAGGTCACAGAAATGAAAGCAGTCACTTATAACATGAATGAAATCAGCTACAGATTGCAAAGGAAGACTACAAGCTACAGGCATGGAAGCGAGAAACTGCAAGCTTCCTTCAATGTGGGAATTACTACATTTGATAAACTAGGGAGGTAGCAAGAAGTCTCCCTTTCCCTGAGGGCACATAACTGATGACACCAGAGAACAGAGATTGCTGGCTGAGCTCTGCCTTAATACATCTGACCAGATGCAAAGAAAGAAACAACAAATGCTGCTGTACTGGATCAGTCCTAAAGGGAGTCAGAGTCCAAGCTCTAAGACCAGGGGAAAGAGAGGAACCTAACTGTCTGCCCTCACAGGCAATTTACCAAATCAGAACCTATAAGTGGGCTAACTCTGATGTAATTGCATCCATAAGCATATTCTCCCAAGCAGCTGACACACATGCCTCACTGATGCCTTTGTTCATCTGTGACATTATTCACACTGTGCAGTTTGATACCTGTTTGGGTGAGCAGCCTGCCTGCACACTAACCTAAAGATACTTGTAAAATCAGGGAAGGTGAAGACTCAGTATAATGTAGGATTAAGGAATATGCTGGGCGATGATGTTATTTGAACCATATTTACGTATGCTTGTGTATTTTTGTAAGGTGTTTTGTTTTTCTTAACCTCTGTGATGACATCTGTGAAGAGCACCGTACTCAATTACCCTGGTGTGCAGCACAGTGACCGGAAGCTTTGCTCACTGAACGGTATGAGATTCACCCATTTTAAGGCCAAAATAAATCACAGTAATTACACAGCCTGACCTCCATGATTGCAGAAATGGAAGAATCAGGGCCAACAAGAGCTGCTCTTGGCCCAGGTCAGACAAAACATTCAAATGCTGTTACTGACCTTACCCTGCCATCTTTGTTCTTTTCCATTCAGTTATTTTATCCTCTTTTGGAGCCTTCTCACCTCCCATGTAAAAACAAAATAACTCAGCATAGAAGCTACACAGAGGGAGCCAACACAATTGCAAAGGGAGAGAGTGGGAAAGGGGAGTGTAAAGAATGGGAGATACCAAAGAAAAGGGCTCAAGGAGACTTTACTACATCAAGTAAAAAATTTCTGTAATTACTGCCTGTCTTCATCCCTGAAGTTCTTTACTGCAATGTAGGTGACTGCTATCAAGCCCAAGGAAGTATCAATTACAATTTATCTTTTGGAATTTAAATAGTAGTAACTAAATAAATTTTATTTTACTGTTATCAGAGCTAAGCCCCTTTTCTTGGAAGAATATCCCTGCTCTCACTAAAAGCTTCTCTTTAAGACTGTTTCCAACCTAATATTCAGTCCCTTTCACCCTTTAGCACACCACAGGAAGAGACATAAAAAAAGTTCCCTACAATTCAAGAAATCGAAGGATGCTGAAATCTAACCTGTGAACAACCTTTCCACTTTCACGGCTAAATGTTACAACTACTCTTTATTTCTTGACAGCTTGCATTCTTGGGTCCCTGGTGTAAATTCTTTGGAAATCTGAGATGCAGGGCTTTCAACTGTACAGTGAAGGCTGTAAATATCAGGCACAATTTCCTTTTATTTTAATGAGTGGGTTGTCATGGAAACTTTGCAGTGGACTCTGGGCTTCATACTCAAAACTCTTGAGGTTTCTGGCAGTTCCCTGATGGGTCTTGTCAACTGCTCTTTTCACAGGAAGTGATAATAAAAATTCACTTTCCTGTTCAGTGAACCTTGAATGAACTGAAGGAGAACAACCTCAAATCCACTTGCTTCCTCTCACTCTAAATTTCATATGCATGACTGATAGCATGCTACTTAACCCTTTGACTAACTTTGTAAACAGCTGAGATTAGTAACAGTTAAAAACTCTCTATTATTAAATGATCTTGAAAGTCATTTGATTTTTACACTAAACAGGTACAAAAAGCTGCCTTCTTAAAAATTTATAAATGCTGACCTCTAAGTGAAGTTGGAGAGTTAAAAGGTAAAGGACAAAGACTCTACAGTTTTAATCAGAACACTTTTTTCTTCCCAGATTTATTTCCTGAGTTTAAAAAGTTTCAAAGTAATGAGAGAATGAGGCTAATTTCCTGTTTTCTGATTTTTAATATATTTTACTCTGTAAATGTCTTACATAAATATGTCACATTAGTGAGAGAAAGACAATAAAAAGGCCTAAGCATCCTTTCCCCGTCCACAGTGAGGGGTTTTTCAGCAAGATTCATATATCCAGAAAGTTCTCCTGCTGCACAATCTCTCACTGTTATGAAACCATCTTTTGATAACTATTCCCTCAAAGTTTCTACTTATACCATGGAGGAAAGATTCCTGAACATGACCACCAAAATGCCTGGAGTTAATCGGGCATCTATGCTGCTGTTCATCCCTTTTTTCTTGTTTTTTTTTTTTTGTATTTATCAATTTCAGAGCCCTCACATTTCAATGTATTGACCCAAATACTGTATATTACGCTAAATTGACCCTCCTGCGGCCGACCGTAGATGTGTCTGCAAGGGAAAGCAAAGAACTGTTTGAAACAGGTGCTATTTAGTGTTTGCTGGCTTGTGTTATTGAGTTTCAGTAACAACTTCAGGAAGATTTTGCAACTCCAGCAGCTCTGGCTTGTGTCCAGCCTCCCTGGACAGTGAGTGACTCCAGCATGTAGCACAATATCTGCTGTGCCCTCATTGCTATCAGTCAGGTCTCCACTTTGCTGCATGGTCAGCCTCTTAACCTTACCATTTTACCCAAATGTTAGGAGGAACCTCAAAAAACTCCAAGCAAACAAACAAAATCCTCCAATTTTTCTAGCTGCCAATCCACCAGTATAATAAACAGGAGAGAAAGTAGAATCACTCATTCATTGCTGAAAATTCACATAATATTACTTAATCCTGCTGGGAAGCTTTGTGTGATAAAACAGTTAGAACTCTTTAGAAGAGATCAGATGGAAAAAGAAGGGAGGAAAATGAAGAGGTATTACTTGTCACTGACAACTCACAGAGCAATGCTTACAGGTCATGTTCAAACAGATAAAACACTAAATGGGCTCAGATTTAGTGCTTCCTTTCACCTGTCCATTTACATAAGAGAACAGGATGACCACATTCGTATACACTTAAATGAAGTCTATGTAAAAAGAAATATATATACACACATTATTTTAAGGAACTCTGTTTTCAGAGAGATACGGTAGATTTACTACCAGAAACACTGCTGCCTTGACTATTCCTGAAATTTCTACAAGGGATATTGTTACTTCTATATGAAACTCTTTGTGATAGCTGGGACCTGCTTGAAAAACTAAAGCATGTCGTGTAGTGAGCAACACTGACCACGACTTGAGATGTTCAATATCCTGATCCATATTTCAATACTTACCTCTTGAAAAGAGGAAGTTTCACAAAAAAAAAAAAAAAAGAATTTTTTTTTAGGCAGATTAACTGCAAGAGAAAAAGTAGAAACACGAAAATGTGAGTTATAACATCCTGGTGTGGAGGTGCAGCAGAAGCCTCTGCCTCAGTGAAAGCCACTGTTCAGATGACTGAAGAGCAATGGGCATTAGAAGATCCAGTGAAGGGAAGCTTAAGTAAGATGCAATCAATAGGAATAAGATACAAATACCTGATATGAAGAATTCACTAGTAGATGTGGTGCATTTTTCTCTACTAGAATTTTAAAAATCAAGAAGGCATGTCGTTCCAAAAGGTATTTGCTGGATAATCCACAGCTATTATTCTTGAAGGCAGATTCAGAGGAAATGCTATGGTCTCATATGGGCAGCATGACTAGATGATGAAATGGTCTCTTCTGATGTTAAAGGCAAAAAAAAAAAAAAAAAAATATTATCACAAGTGTGAACAGCAAAACCTTCAAATCCCTTCTCCAGTTCCACAGCATCACCTCGAAGAAAAAAAAAAGTCATGCTGAAGTGGCCAGTAAACTGCTGCATTAAGCTTCGCTGTTATCACTGTCCTTGAGGAAGTGCAGTGTCTCCACATCCAGCTTTTGCGGTAGTGCTGCTATGTTTTTGCCTGTACTATTGTCTCAAAATATATTCACACTCAACTGACTTCAGTTTAGGTGCAGTGACACCCTACAGTGCTGTGTTTCTCCTGCTGCATGCAGACCTTTCCTAGATAAATTGTAGAAATTGCCCCAGTGCCTCACTTTGCCTAGGAAGAGTATAATAGCACCTAACTGGAAAATACCCAGAAGTGCAAAAATAAATCTATGCACATATTTCACATGATAAATACGCACACAGTTTAACATTCCTGCTTAGGATTTCAATACTTGACCACGGGCTGAGATTCATTTCACTTGGAAAAATACTGAAATAATGACCAGCTGCACTGAGTGAATAGTTTCTGGTTTCAGATACTCTTTTTACAGGACACTAGCATTTTAGTGTTTGTGTTCTCTGTTTGACAGTGCAGTCCCTTCTTCACGTTAAACTACTTTGTGATGGAGCAAGAATTTACATTTTGTCTTTACACACTGTGAGTATTCCCATTGACTTCAAGTGGCCTTGAAGTCAACAAAGCTGTCATGCACATAAATTATCACAGTGTCAGTCAGACCTTCAAACAGCAACCACCCCATCTAGCTAACTCTACAGAAGAATTCAGTCATATACATACAGCACTTTTGAACCCACAGATCCCATACTTTCAGCCAGAGGTTTGAAGAGAGGTGAGGATGGAAAGTAAACCATTATAGATGTCATTAGGGTCCACTATGAAATTCAGCCTGCTTTCTGTTTCTTCTAATGGACAGCATTTTAATGAAGTTATTAGTAAACTTTAAGATGGTTGAAACTAGGATCAGCAGTATAATAAAACAGCATGGAAAGTGTAGGAAGCATGAGTCTTTACTATTTCCTATTATACATCTCAGACCCTTGTCCTTCAAACAGTGTTTATGTGGTAGTTTTATAATCTCATTTTACTTTTATTACATGCATGAAAACAAAACGATTTCTATGGCAACATACTGAGACAGTATATATAGTGTTTCACACAAGCAAACAGGTTGGCAAACGGGAAGAATATTGACATTAAATTACCTCATCTGAAGAAAAAAACAAACACATGATGAAGTGAAAAAACTACATTGGTAAAGTTTGCTTGATCCTACATGTCTCTGCCAGTTATCACTGAAGTGGCTTTATTTTGTACCCAAATAAATGCAATATGTATGGTTTAAAAATTGTTTCAAAAGCCCGATCTTAATTTTAATATTTACAGAATAATTGAAAGAAGGATAGGTGGCTGAATTCACATAAAGTGAGGCAAAACTATTTCATTATGGAAAAGGGCACTATAACAGTAATACATAAAAATCAAGACAGAGAGGCAGAAGTTATAGTAAATCATTCTGACACTGTAGTTAACATCACTCTGAAGAATTATGTGATGAAGCCTGGCAAAATAAAGTAAAATGTATATTTATGCTAATTCACATGTGAGTTTTTTGAGCAAGTGAAAAGAAAAAAAGATCTGACACAGCAATTTTATGGATAATTGGCATATTTGAAACTG
The DNA here is from genome assembly GCA_009806455.1 of Tetrax tetrax. Lineage (NCBI taxonomy): Eukaryota > Metazoa > Chordata > Aves > Otidiformes > Otididae > Tetrax > Tetrax tetrax. Next base: position 88,061 of record WHYT01012765.1, on the reverse strand, counting down.
GTGGCTACAAAGAGGCTTCTTAGGTTAAGTCACCTACTAAATGAATCATTTATCTCTTTGGTTAGATGACAGGAGGGAATAAAAATCTATCTTGCCACACATACATGTAAAATGTGCATTACTATGTAATCTGATTAGGCGGAATTTGTACAGCATCTTTTGGACAAAGATTTCACATTGGTGAAATCTGAAGAATAATTGAAAAAGCTGCCCAATTGGAAAATACATTTTATTTATAAAATGTGGATGCTTTGAAATGGGAATGGATAACTTGGATATGATCCAACAGGGTTTCTGATCCTGAGTTTTTACATTTTGAAACCTACACCATCTTATAAACTAGCAAAAATAGACAGAAAACAGGCAAAAATGCATTATTTGTTTGATACATGTACCCTGGCCTATATATAAAATATATTTTGGGGTAGTTTTAGACAAGCATGAAAAACTTCTTTAGGTAAACTAAGGACTTTTGCTTTTACAGCTGTATAGAAATTTGGAAAGATAAGGAAACAGACCTTGAGTTCTTTGTATGTGTGTTTTAATCTACAATTGTTCAACACTACCGAATTCACACTGCATCAGAATTTACATTGCATGACAACTGCTACCTTAGAAGAATGGCTGAGGATGTTTTATATGGCCCGAATGATTTAAATAACATAGATTAATGGAAAGACTTGTGCTGCTTCTTTGCTGTGTCACAGCTGAATGCAAACCTCTACATTTCACATCCAGGTGTGGCAGCTCATCTACAGTAGTAATTTAAACACAAATGCCCCTACCAGAAATCAAGGCAAACCCTGCTCTGAAATGTGTGTTGTTGGCATTTGGCATGTTGCTGGCTGATAACTGACTTTCACTAAAACTTACACTGCTTTAACGTTGCCAGTCTTGCAGTAGCCGGGTTGGAAGTGCAAGTTCCCGACACACATCCCCATCCCAGCTACTCCTGCCTGTGCCCTCACACCGCCTCCAGGCACTGCAGAGCTGACACAACACTTTGCAGGGCCGCACTGTCACCAAGATCACTGAACTTATGCCACTTGAAAACAAGGGGTTTATTCCTTTGTGGTATTTTTGACCTGCATTGGTTCATTGTTTCATCCAAGAGCCCAACGTCGTCAAAGCTTGTGTTGGCTGAGGGGATGAAGGGGTTGGGAATGCTTTAAACTATCATTGTCACTGGAGTTGACACACTGTGAAGCTACAGCTTGAGGAAAGCAGCACATGGTATTTTCTTCCCACATGAAACCAATATACTACCACATTAATGATTCTGTATCTCCAACAATGCTACATTTTTGGCCATTGTAGTGAATGGGAATTGGATTTGCACTGCCCACAGCAAACATTTGGTAATAATCTGCAAAACAACAACAACAAAAAAAAACCTCCTAATTTTAAAATGTTAACTGAAATGCACTGAAGACCTTTTCTTACAAGGAAAATAAAACATTTTATATAAATCATTTTTTTTTCTCCAAAGTTTCTTTTAAAAATTTCTATTTCAAATCAGCAGTGTATCACTGAAAGTGTCAATCATCCCATGTTTCTTTATGATTGATAGGGATCAAAAAATGTACCATGCTTCCAGAAAGTAAACAGAGATTTAATTTTAATTTAAGGTACATAATCCTAATTTAAGATACTTTATTATATTCTAAGTAAGTAATGGAAAAACTGGTGTGGGAATCAACCAAAAAAACCCCTGAAAGATAAGGATTTACTTAAGGTCAGTCAGAGTGGTTATTTGGAAAGTATGTCTTGTCAACCCAGCATGATTTCTCAGCTGTTCATTTTGAGGAAAAATGCCTGTCAAAGATTTTTTTCAATCAGGTTTTATTTCCATCTGCCCCTGAATTGCATAGCATAACCTGTCAGGAGCATTGGGGTTTAACTTTGTACTGCGTAACACTTTTTTATTTTTAAAAAGCTCTATATGATATCAGCAGAATGCACGTTGAAGAGATTATGAGTTAGTTACAGGGAGATCTCAGTATGGGATCCCAGTTTAATGATCGTCAGTACCCTATGTTATTCAGCACTTCTGTTACTGACCAAGAATTAAATATAATATTGATTCTAATACATTTTGCAAGTCATTCAGAAACAACACAGATAATTAGTGGACCAAGCCAACCACATAAAGCATTCCTGTACTGCTTGGTAAATTCACAGAATGCATTTAAACACCACCAAATGCAAAGTGAAAAATCTAGAAAGAGTCATGCTATACTTGCAGACTGAGGGGCTGTATCCTGGAAAGCTGCGATTCAGCTGGGTATTGCTGGATGAGAAATTTGACATGGATTCTCAGTGGTTTGCATAACATTCTTCTGCCATGGCAAAAAAAGAGACCTATTTATAAAACTGCATAGTCGGTTGAGGCTAGTACCAAAATGTGGCATGACATTTTCTTATTGCTATTATTTTAAAATGACATTGACAAATCATCCAGAAAACAAGCCATAAAGATATTTAAAGAAGGAAACGCCTTACTGTGAGAGACTGTAACAAGTCCATCTGTTTACTTTACTAAAAAGCAAACTGAGAGGGGATTTGAATGTGTTGTGTAAAAACCTTCTTGTGGAGAAATATACTGAGGAGCATCTAATACATTCGAGAAAAACTGAAACTAGGCAAATTAAAATAAGAATTTAGGAGCACTCTTCTAACATAGGCAGTGATAAGTAAATGAAGGAAACTACCAAGGGAAAAGATTCATTCTGTAATTGTTGATGTCTCTGTATAATGCTTGACTCAAAAAAAACCCCCAAGATACAGCTCAGCAACACCCGTGATTCAGCCCAGAGCGTGCCCTGCTGGGTGGAATCTCTCCATCTGTCATGTATAGGTAAAATACATGATCTAGTGTCTCTTTTTTGCTTTAAACTGTAAAAATGCCTGCTTTCAGCTCCTGGGGGCTTTTACAGGCCGTCTCCCAAGCACAAGGAAATCTATTGTCCAGTGGTAACTGAACTGTTATTCTTAACATTGTTTTCAGTGTTATTCTTAACAAGGTACAGGTCTTAAATCATTTCTCACTAAGAAGAAACATCTGCAGCCTCCTGTATTGGAGATCAAAGGTTGTTGGCAGCCAGAAGAAAAGCACTGGTCCCTTCTCAGGCTTATGTTTTCATTATTTTCTCTGATTTAGAAGACCTCTGCATATTATTCTTAACAGTGATGAAATTATGACTTCCTTGTGTCTTTAATAAAACTCTATAGTTTTGAACATTGGCATGATTTTCTCATGTAGTTTTCTAGAACAGACTCTTCCCACCTTAGTGGGGAGATTTTGCACTTATATACCTATCTCTACTCTGTACCCCAAATTATTAATTTATTTTCTAATGATTTTCCTTAAAAAAGACAGTATTTCTAGAAAATTATGTATCTGTCATATTTTATAATTTAAGGATGATATGCTGTAAAGGGTATAAATACACAAATGTGTATTTTCAAACAGCTATATTGCAAGCTGAGGCCTTTAACATTTGTGTTCTAGAAAGAGACTGTCATTACAATACAGACAAATCACGCTCAAATTAGCCTCAGAAAGCCTTTGGGCCGCAAAGTCATTACAGGCCTTGCGTATTACCACAGCTGGATTTGGGTTCATGGCTCTGGTCCTGGAATTCACCCCACAGAATCTGTACAACACAGACTGTGAAGACTAGGGTGGGACATGAGCTGGGTGGGACAGCTAGCGCAAAGACTAAGATGGTCAGCAAGACATATTAGAGAGTATGAACAATAAATTCTGCCTTTCCCCCAGGCTTTGCAAGACTGGGCTTTCCACCTGAGTGCTGTTTCTGAACATACATGCCTTTCCTCAGGCAGGGGTGACCATCTCCCTTCTCTCTGCCAGCTGTCAGAGGAGCAGCTGCTGGAGGTGGCGCTCCTTGCCTCTCAAACTGCAAGGTTCAATGCCACCCACCACTCCAGAGGAAATTGTATCACTGCAGAGAGAAATATAAGATTTCAGGTAGAATTCAGGGGCACAAAAGAGGATGACTAACTGCTCCTACCGAATGCAGAATCCACCAGTCAGGGAAAGACTTTGGTCCAGAGGGCTCAACTAAAAGAACATATGTGTAGAAATACAAATGCTGGCATGAACTACAAGCTATTTTGTGCAGGCACTACAGTAAAATCTTACCTCTGGGTTCTTAGACCTCCCAAAACTTATGGCATTGAATTGGAGACTGCATATATCTTAAATTTATGTATTGTTATTATACCAGTGTTCCAACTAGCCACATCACTTTTTTAGGTGTATTGCTTATTTTCAGCTGCAGTCTAAGCCTGAGCTCTTTCCAAAATTTAGTTACGCCTCTTCACATTGTTCCAGTATGAATTCACACTGCGTGGGTAATGTGCATTGACAGAAAAGATTTCTGGCATTCTTGCCCACCTCATACTGTCAAAAAGGCAAATGGGATACACGAGAATGGCCAGGACATGCCAAGGTCCATTCACACTTCAAATAAGCATACCACAGAGTGTCTGCAATGTCCCCAAGGCCCTCCCTTCCCCCTCTCTTTTTTCTACTAGAAAGCAATGAGGAAAACAGATTTTGAAAATACCTGGAAGTGTGAATTCACACACTGGATAAATGTTTGTATAACCCTTTAAGCAAAGCAAATTGACAGCTTACTCAAGAAGAAGCACTTCTAAACACAATGGATCATTAAACAGCTAAAACATTAACTTCTTTCCACAAATAAAGTGGTATCTCCTTGAGAATTATATTCAGGAAAAATGCTGCAGCTGATGTTGTGCAAAAGTGACAAAATATTTTGCTTTGACAAAACCTTGAGACCATTTCATTTTACGTTTCAGAGATTTATACTCATGGATTAATATTGTCAAGGACAAAAGGTCCCATTAGATGTCTTGCCTAACACACATCTTTGAATTGCAGCTTCTTATTCTTGTACAATTTTCAACAATTTCTGTTCTACCTAATACTTATCTTTCACAGAGGCATCAAATCTTGAGCTGAAGAACAAGCAGGGATTTTATTTCATTTCTTTCATATTTTCTATTTTGCTCTGAAAAACTTGTAACCAATTTCTTATCTTGTAACTTCAGTCATTTTTATGGACATTTGGAATATTCAAAATACTTCAAAACAGACTGCACAGATTGCATACTTACCAAAATAGCTATTTTTTTAGTTCTGGAAGTTTAGTGGCAAAGATGAAAACAGGACAAGCTATTTGCAAAATAAAAAAATGTATAGATATGCTTGGAGAGTAGCTTTTGCTTGGATTTGCAGTGTCCATTCATATTTGGGGTGTTCTGCTTCACTTTTTTGTAGATGTTTAGATGAACACTGATAATTCATGAACTGGTTTATCAGCCAGGCAGAACTTAATTCTATGGATATGCAAAATTACTTAGCCCTTCAAATTCCCAGTTGCATGTCAAAGCTGAAATCTTATACATGCCTGCCTTGAAGATATTTCAAACTAGGTGACACTACAAATTAGATCTCCTAATTGCATTATTGCTGTGGGTGCAGACACTGAGTTTGCTTCCTTCAACTTTGCACCTTTACACAGTAAATTAGTCAAGGTTTCATGCACATGCTTGTCTTTGCCAAACGAGCATAAAACTTTATGTACATGAAACAAGAATGGGAGCTTCACAGCAACCAAATTAAAACTTGTGAACTGAATCCAGATCTTGAAGAAAACTGTGACAAAACTGTGACAAAACTTCTACCGACCAGAGTAGATGCAGCTAAAGATTTTTTTAGCAGTTAAAATACAGGAGCACAAACAATTTCAAGTTTCTCTTTAATTTTTCCTCTAGCTTTAGTCTGCTGAGAAGCTCAAAAGCTTAATTGATATGATAATATAATTAATATTTTTTTTGTGGGTAAAGTTTCATGCAACAAAGGAATGCTAATAATTTGAGAAATATTTTGGATAACTTCCTTACTGGTCTTAATTTCTGGCTTTGAATAGGACAATAAAGTAAAGGTTTAACAATAGGTGCTTTATATGACTTAAATATTTCATGGACCTCATCCAGGATATGGAATGCAAGGAATTTCTGTACTGCCTTTCTAGTATTCAGTGGAATGAATGAACAGAAAAATATTTACCAACAAAAATGCATAGTCACAATTCACCAACATATTTTCATCAGTCTCTGCCTGCTAGTAGATTTTTATCTTCTGCATGACAGATTAAATTAGATTCGGAAAAGAACTATTAATTATTTTGTTCCATATGTTAATATATCAACAGAATCAAAAAGAGTTTTGTTTTCCCTATTTTTAGTACTAGTTTTCTGCACACTTTAGGTTTTTCTCACATTAAGGATGTTCTGAGGCTTCATAAAAAAATAATTTTCTAGAAAGTTGTTTCTATTTGTGCCTAGTAAATTATTTTGCCAATAATAACAAAACAAGGAGAGATTATGGTAAGAATTTAAAATAAATGTATCAGCACCTGTCTATCAAATCCTTCCTCACACTCAATATTGAAATCTTTCTTTTAAAAAGAAATTAAAACAAGTAAATTATTAATGAATAGTACATACGTGAATAACGGCCTGGAAATTATTCAAAGCACTTTACAGATTGACTGCAAAACAATGGATTAACTATTTAATAAAACATCCAGTAACCCTCTAGCCACATTTTCTAAACAATCTAAAGCACACACAAAGTTTTGCAGAGCAATATTCTTGAACCAGTTTATCCTTGAATGAGTTTGCAATGTTTAAACTGTACCTCAGGTTTAGCTAAAAGGAGAAGAGCATCTAGAAAAAGAAAATAGCAATTTTAGCAAAAATTTTATGCTGAGAACACATTTGGTGGATCTGCAAAAAAGCAAAGCAAAAATAAGCCTTGTGGATATGATTTGAAATTTCTTGTCCACTAGAATAAAAGTTTTACCAGATTCTTATTTACAATCATTACAGGATGCACAAAGAAAAAAAAGAGATGTGACCTCAAAGAGTTTCCACCCCACGTGTGATACTACCACAAATTAACTGAAATTTTTTTCATGCTTTATTGCTCACATTTGAGTTCAGCTGAAATTGTAATTGCAGTTCCTTTGGTAGGGAAACAAGGTTTAGGAAATTCAGATTGTTTTCACAGATTATGTTCAGGAGCCTAAATATTGCACGGGTGTGCCTTAGTGAACATCTGCCCAGGACAATAGTGTGCTGTCCAGTTTAAAGAACAAGCAAAACCTGCCATTGTTTATATCTAACTTTTTAACAATGGTCTCAAGTTAAGTATTATGTTTGGAATATGAAAAATATAATCATATGGAAAGGATTAATATTTAACAATGTAAGATATTTTAATCACATATTCATTGTTTTACACAGTGCTTGTTTTAATTAGATAATACAATTGAAGGAAGACACAAAAAAACATTACTTTTCAGATAATTTAGATGTAGAAGTATATGCATGCACAATTATTGCAGTTGCATGAACAAATAAGACAACTGTATGCACAGACACAATGAATTATGCACATTTGCAGATATCATTATCCTGTCTGAAAATCTGTTAAGGTAATTGCCTACATGCAAAACTGGGCATGCAAATGCATTTGCATTTTAAACATGCATACATATGGCTAAATAGTCACAAAATCAAGCTCAAAATCCTTAACCTATCGTTTATGAGAGATGTTATTGTCTTAATCAAAACATGAAGAATTAGAGTAATGGAAGGCACATGGAATTTCCCTTTACTAGATTTGTAAATCTTTGTAAGCCTGAAGAAAAAGTCCTTAATAATCTTTACCAGTGTGAAAATAATCTTAACCTTTGTGAAGCAGGCAAGCGTGCTTTTCCATTTTGTCCAGACAAATATTATTTTCCATGCAATATTGCAGAGAGAGTTTGGGTCAGAATTAACCTTATGAGTTTCTCTCTCCATCTCCTGCTCCTACCACTGCAACCTGCCTTTTTATTTGGATAAATAGTACCTGTGCTGAAGGACCGGTCTTATACAGATGTAGATGGCAACGGGATGGCTAATTGTGGCTGGTATACCTCTTTCCCTGGTTATAATGGGGTGAGCCTTGGTTTTTGACCTAGATCAAACCAGTTATTTACTTCTATTTTTCTTACTGCCATTGTTTTGTGTGAAAATTTTGCAAAGCCTAAAAGAGACAATTATGCACTGCTTCTGCACTGTTAAAGTTAGGGGAATTTTGCCACTTTCCCTAGTCGAGAAGAGAATGAGGTTCTAGCCTTCTCTTTCCTAGAGGATTCGTCAGCTAAATGTATCAACCCATTTACATGTCATGAGATCAATGCAGTAAACAAAAGCCTGGTAAAATAGCTAGAGCACTAACAGAAAAACAGAGAGGAGCAAGAGGACCGAGTAGTTTTGGAGGGGTACCACTCTGTGGGCTAGGAGTGAATGATGTGGAATTCTGAAAAACTTGGACTAATCTCTCGATGTTTGAGTCCCCTTGTGTGTCAGGAACTGGACTTTTGACATACTTACATAATGTATCAACATGCATCAAAAGTGTCTGGCTCTAGGAGTATTTTCCCCTCTTTCTGAGAATAATCTGGGATGTCTCAAATACCTGCTAACTATTCTGTACAAAATTATTGTATTATTTACTCTTTCTGGAATGTCAGTGTCTAGAAGCCTACCACAGGTCAGATCTCTGTTGTGTAAATTAAAAAAAAAAACAAATGAAAACAAAACAAACAAAAAAGAAAACAAAACAACCCCAAAATCTGCCTCCAAAAATCAGTTCTGTTGAATTCCAAATACACTGGAACAGCTATAACAACAAACCCTCAGCTTTTCCTAGGTATTTTCTCCTATATACTTATTTAGTTTTAATATTGAGTCGATCAGTTTAAACAGCTGCATTAATACACAGTTTGGAAACAGCATTCTCTCATGTTATATCATATTTTATTACAAGATCAGCACGCCACATTCTCAAGTGTCCCTGAACGGAGTGTTCTCAATATTTTTGTATCACATCTCTATTATGTCAGTATTTTTACTACTTTCATTTATACACTAGATCATTAAGTGCTTTTAAGCATTGTTCCAAATCCTTTCCTAGAGCTATTGAACCTTCTCACATTCCACTAAAAAGCACTCTGGCCAGTATCTTAGTCTTGATTGAATCCACAAGTATTCCCAGTTTATATAAGGACAATATTTTTGCCAGGATAACTACTTGGCTAAATAGTATAGAACACAAGTGTCACTACACAACTTGAGATGAGAATTTCCTTTGTAACTTAAGTTTATTTATTTTTACATTCACTTTTTTTTTTTTTACAAGTGTGTATACTCAAAAAGTCCCATAATACATAATGCATTTATTTCATAAGATGGTGCATTCATTTATCAAACACATTTCAATTACACCACTGGTTGGATATCACAAGAGCTGAATCACCTTTCATATACCATGTAGTATATTTTTATATTTAAAATAAGATCACAACCTCTGAAATGTGGACAGTGAGCTTGTCTAACAGAGCATAGTTTAACTATTTACTCTAAAAGAGTATAAAAAAATGAACACAGAAAATTCTCAGCTGTTTGACTCTTGTTTTTATTCACAGAGATGAGTTTGCATGCATAGCTCAGAGTGTGCATCTCTGCCCAGTGTTAGGATTGAGCCTTGTTACAACATCCTTGATTCAAAAATTGTTTTGCAAGGGTACTGAAAACACACGTGAAAATGAGCAGTATGGTCTTTTTAAAAGAAGCTTTCATTTTAAATTATTGATCATAAATCAAGACTTGTGAAATAATTTAGGATTTCTTTCCTCCTATTCAGATCTCATGATAAAATAAAACTTTTTTTGGTTTGTAATCCTTTAGCCAGCAGCTGTAGTAAGAGAACACCAGAAAGTTGATCTTTGTCTTTTAATAGTTCATGGCTACTGTGTTAATACCCTTGGCAGGTAATGCCTGCATCTCTCACTCACAGTGAAACCTCTGCAATCAGAATTTGCTTTTCTGTGAAGATGACTGTTCAGAGTGGAGAAAATATGGAGTGTAAGTTGGAAAAAAAAAATAGGCAGAACAATGAGTTTTTCATGCAGATTTTTCCTTTGAAGATACTAACATAGAACCTCTGAAAAACGAAACACAACTCAGTTAATACTACACTGTTAATTAGGAGTTGGCTCTGCACGGCAACAGTAGTTTCAGATTTTTCTCCTCCCATCATCACTTCTCATTTATGTCCAGGGGAAAGAGGAGAAGACGAATGAATATTTTGGGATCCCCAAGCTAAGATGTATGAAGAAATTGAAACATTTTTAAACCCTTAAATTGTTTTCAGTTGTGACTTTTATGTATGTATATCTTAAAATATTTGTATGTACACAGATAGCTTTAGTGTGTTTAGCAAGAAATATAGAAAGTTTCGGAACATTTGCATGATCTAAGATGTTACTTTCAATAAATGTTATATTAGAAAAAAAAATAACGTAATGGGAATCATAAAAACAACATTACTTAATATTACATGAATGGGATTGGGAATAAAAGGAAAAGGAGAAAGGTGAAGATAAAAAAAAATAATTTTAAAAGCCTTGCATTTACCAGTGTTTGTGTAGTATCACAGCTCTGATTTGTTCTTTTGCCAGTTCATAAAGATCAAGGGACGGCCCAAGGGTCAGTTCATGTGCACTGACTGACAGATCAACACTCTTTTTCTTTGCTTTTCTTTTTTAAACACTGAATCAAACTGAGGACAAAGGCTGGACATTTTTACAGTGAACAGAGGAAATAAATGATTAAACTTTTACAGTAAAGGTCAATGTATGACTTGCAGAAAGTGTCAGATTGACAACATTGAAAAGCAAAATCCTCATTTAGCCACAGGATAGATGTTGTTCAGCAGCAATTACAGATATTATTTCAGATTTTTCTGCTAGTTTGAAGTGGCACAATATCTCTGATTTTTACAGAAAAGAACAGCTTCATGCAAGGAAATAAGAGTTTATTACTTTCTATCTTAATAAAAAGAACAACCTGTTACACCAATAAACAGATCAGGTACTGCTTAGGCAAAGACACATGAAATCACAAAGATTTTTCTGACTTTCTATTTGTGCTGATTTTTCATCCCATCCATAGAAGATCATAGCCAACTTTTTTTAAAAAGAGTGTTGGGGGGCAAGGAGAAAAAGAATGAAGGATAAGTAGAACAGAACAGACAGAGTCCTAGACAAGATGCATTGTTTTTTCTGAATAGGAAAACCTGATTATACAAGTTGCAAGACTGATTTAGATTTTCATATGTCCTCGGATAAAATTTGTGTCTATTCTCAAATAGTCATGTCCGTAACTGACTAACTTCATGAGGTTTTTTTTCATGAAATTCAAATCAAGATCCTACTTGATTTTTTGTCACTTATTTCCAGGTAATGTTCTGCCTTGATCCTATCCTGCCTCTAGGGAAGACCACGAACATGAAATTCAACACCACATTTTAAAAGTTGTGTACTTCCTTTTTATAAGCAAGTTAAATCTGATGAAGGTTGATCATTGCATGGTGATGACTGATCATCGTGTTCTCCCTGCTCTGAACTTCTAGAAAGAAAGTTCAATACTTGGTGAAGTATTGGGGCACAAGACTCTCAGAGGCCTAACACAAGACTCACATAGCCTACCTGTCTGCTACTGCACACAACCATATCATATAATCTTTTTTATAAACTAAGTAGACTTTACATTAAAATTAATTAAGTTGATTCCATTATTTTTATTAGATGGACTTTCCTCATTCCTCTGATAGTTCCTCTAATTTCTAACTTAAATTTTATAATGACCCTTTGATTTTGTGCCAACAACGTCCTTTAGATTAATTAATTCTTTTCCTTCACTGCTGTTTATTCCCCTCTGAGGCATTTGCAGAGAGCTATCATATCTCTTCTCAGCCTTCATTCTGTCTAAGCCAAGATTCTTTGATTTGCTATTGTAATATGTGCCCTCTAGTCCACTGATCACCCCTGAGCAGAAATTTCTTTTAGTTCTTCAGCACACAGACATCTTTCTGTATTTTAATATTTTATCTCATTTCTATTACCTCAATTTTCTTTTGTGTCAGTAATCTACTTCTTCCTGCAAGATATCCCAGCCCACCTCTGACTTGATGACGATTACCAACTTTATTCAACAATATTTAATAAACATTAATGACTTCAGCACAAAAAGAAAATCAATTAAATTATTAAGTAAGAATGGTCCTAAGATTGATCCTTGAGAAAATTCAGTCATAAATTTCTTCAATATTTTTCTTAATGGTAGCTTGGTATCATGTTCTTTTCAACTAATCTCAGTTTTATTTTCCATTTTTAGTACTAATCCCTTTTATTGGCTGGTACCATAGCATACACTTTACTGAATTAGAGGTAGATTAAATATTCTGTTTCCCTTGTCTAAAAGTAACAGCTCTTTTATAAATGAACCATACCTGGATAGAATAGCACAGTCTAACAGTCTCATTTAATATCTGCTCTATTTTCCACAGAACTCCACATCTTTCATTATTCTTTCCTCAAACATTTTTATAAGCTTGCATAAAACTGAGGTCAGATGAATTGTTTTATATTTGTCCAAATTATTTCCTTCCTCCTGTTATTAATTATGCTTACTATGTTTTTTTTACCTTTCAGTCAGGTTCCTTTGAGTCATTATATTGTGTGCTGACTCTTTCAGTGTTCTGGGATAGCCAGCAGCAGAACTTCAGTGTAAAATACGGCCCACAGCCCATCTCTATTTAGCAAAGTATTAAACTAGGTAACTGTGTGTCTCTTTAGCTGATTTATGCATAGACCTAAATTAAAAAACATCCTTAAACTGAATAAATTTCTACTCAGAAATAGTATTGTAGCATCTCATCCACAATGCAGACATCACAAGTTAAAAACGTACCTTCTACTTAAGGTACAATATGTTTGGCTATTATGTCTTTTCATTCTTACTATTTTTCAAGATGAATAAGACCATATGTTTCTTGAGTGCACCACTGAAAGGATTACTTAGCCAGTGCTTCAAGTAATGTACATAAACGTAAGGCTTTAGCCATCAGCTGCTCTGGAGCCAATGAAAAATGAAATCAGTTATGAAAGCTTATTTGCTACGCAACTTGCTAATCCTTAACTTGTAAATAAATCTCAGAATCACTCATTCAATTGAGAGCAGAAACAGAATATATAAAGCTATGCATTTCTGGATCTCAGCAATGGCGTGTATGTGAATTATTCTTTTATCATAAAGGTGAAAAGCTAATCCTTCAGGAGGAAAAAAAAAAGAAGTCCATTAACAACCCGCTTCATGCTTCATTTAACGGCAAACATCAACAGGCACGGGTTGTAAAGGAGCTCACACTAACCTTTCTTGCTTTCTATCGGCTGCCCCTTTCCTGACAGGGTGCAGGAAGGAAAGAGAAGATTTTTTTTTTATTTTTTTTTTTTTAAAAAAAAGGGAAGCAATTGGCAGAATGCATAAATACATGTGAAGAAGAATGCCACCTTGTTATCCTACAGATCTGTGCAACTGCACCATTCTGCAGCCTTCAGTGGCAACTAATATTACATATTACTCACTGTGTAACCTGGAGAACATCTAAAAAGTCTCAGCCACAGCAGAGTCGCTTCAGAATTTATTTTATAACTGAAAAGGCTGCCTGAGGGTGCCCTCAAATAAACTCCTTATGTGTGGGCTCAAAACAAACCTGATGCTGTTGTATTTATAGATCATTTCTGGAATAAGTCTAAAGGAGGCTGCATGTTCTACCGCTTAGAGCTGGGATTAGGCTTTCAAAAGGATACCAGGTGCTACTCCCAGTAGTGCCATTGACTGACCCCTTTATGCCTCAAGCTGCTCAGCTGTAAAATTGAAGGCTTTTTAAAAATAAAATCAAGAACTCCGAAAAAAAACGACAATAGCATGGTTTCAGGCAGGTCATGAAGTCAACTGATGGCAGGTCTATTCCTGGCGCTGAAGCGTACTCAGCCAAACCTGGGGCGAGCTATTTAGGGCAAGCCTGCATCACGCAGCTCAGCAGTGAGCACTGAGCTGGCTCAGAGCAAACCAGGTTCAGAACCAGAAGCAAGATAGCTGCAGCAGGATACTGTTCCACCTGAGCTAGCTCAATAATTAGCTCTAATTTGGTCTAATTAACCCAAGCACACAGGCTAGGCTAAATCAGCTATACTGACTGACACACAGAATATAATCTCTTTGAAAGGCATTGCCGTGTGTTGGATAGCTGTAGCGACCAGCCTGGAACTATGGAGGATATCCCTATCACAGCACAGAATTATACTGTAAGATGCACCCTGAAGTCATAGTACCTACTAATTGTGTAAATATAACTTTTATTTCTGTTTGGTTTGATTATTTTTTTTTTTTTTAATCTGGCTGACTGGAATCTCTCAAGTATGGTTTGTTCACATCTCTTTTGAAATAGTGGTAGAAGTAATATACAAAATCAGTCTTAAATATCAAATGTTGTTTGGTTGTTTTTTGTCGTTTTTTTTCCCATAGAGGTGAAATTACCATAACTTAAGCAAGAACAACTTTTTCAGTAATAAAGTGAATATGGCAAATAAAAGCTAAATAAAGAAATATATTTCTAGAGGACACGAAAACAATGTAGTTTTTGGGAGCCATTCTCAATAATTGAAAGTCGTATTGTAGATGAAAATAAGACTGTTTTAAAGGAATTTCTATTTTCTTTCAAATCTCCAGCAAATCTGAGGTGAAATCAAGAATAAATAGGAGGGACTTAGTCTTCAATGCCACATTCTTACTGGAATACCTGACCTCAGTGTTGCTACTGCAATTCTCCCCATTAGCCGGAGGTGTACTCAGGTGGACTCGCTGTTGATTCGAACAATGTGACTTAAAGGATTGAGGGCTGCCAAACACAGCCTTTTGTTCTCTAGTGCTTATGGGCATGTCGTAGTTCAGCCCCGATCAGGACCAGACTACGCAGTCTCTTTCCTGCTCCCCCCACCCTCCAAAAGAATAGGGGGAGAAATATAAGAAAAACAGCTCGAGGTTTGAGATAAAGACGGGGAGGAATCCTTAAAGTTACCGTCACGGGCAAAACAGACTCGACTTGGGGAAAAACTATTCATTTATTACTAAAACTAGCAGGAGAATGAGACAGGGAACAAGATAACTTCCCCCCACCCCTCCCTCTTCCCGGG